>UXSR01000078.1:0-91610 GCA_900604375.1 Mesocestoides corti
TATTCCCTGTTTCATGGAACGTCCACCCGCAACGCCTAGCACGGTCGATTGTTTCAGAACTCGCATCCGTTGTGCATATGCATTTGACCAATTTCATTTCATCGACTTACATCCACAAACCCTAAAAAAGGAAGGCATGCGCTCGGGTAAGTCGGTACAAACAACTTGCGCAGAACCAATCGAATCGACTCCGTTCGTGTTTCAAGCACTGAGGTTTGTGCGTGGTGTGGGTGTGTGCAAACATGCTTACGCAAGTTGTCAGAAATCTAACACTAATTGAATCAACGATGCAGGCAAAGCCCTCCGAATCTCATTGGGTCAATCCGTGTTTACATGGATTGATACTTGTTGATCGAAACTTCGACAGGCAAAATTATCCCGCATAATGTTGTTTTTAATTGCTGTGAAAACACCATGTGACTGAAAACACCGACCTACGTCCTAATAATGGTAGGCGTCAAACACGATGTGCAATATGCAAGAAACAGGTGGCAGACGACATTAAGTTTTCAGTTAAAATGACTCAACCTCCGTGACGGGTCAAAAGACGTGCTGGGAAGTTGAAAGAAATCAGTCCTTGCTGCTGTAAAATGCCTAATTTTGAAATTACATAAAGGTTTTTAATAGGATTTCGCGCAAGTATTCAACCACAGCCCGTTCCAAAATGGCTAAGATTCAATCATCAACATTTTAAACCGCCTAGTGTTGCAGACAAAACAATTTTTTGGTTGCCTAACTCATACATATAATCTTCAGTCAACCGTTATAATTTTTTGTGCAAGATATGATAATTAATTGAAGGTGCTGTGTTTTTTGTAAACGTATCACATTGGTGTTTACCTGAACGTCAAAATAAATCTAACAGTGTAAGTGCAGATTGTACCCGAATGACGAAATTATTGGGAGAATAACATCACGTGATATTTGTCTTAAGGTGGGCACATAACACGCACTCTTTATGATCAATTTGGATAATGGGATTGTGGTGGACAGACAGCCGCCCCGCGCGAGTGTGCGTGCAATGTACCAATGACTCATCCCCTTTTGTTATTGGCCTTTGTCAGCATTCGCCTGTTACGCACGCGTACTCATATGCACACAAAGCCACTTGGTTGTTTTGACATCAATAAACCAGTCGTGTACGCTCTCGCCTCTTCTCCACTCTACTCGAGTTGTCTTGGGCTGATAATTAGCGGGTTGTAAGGTAGTGCTAAATTCCTAGGCACTTCAGGATGTCTGATCTTATCCATGTTAGGTATTTAACCTAAAAGCCAAATACGTCATGCTGCTTGTCCCAAATACACAAACGTAGTTTTGCCGTAGTCTGCATGTATGATCAATAGCAGTTTTATTCGAATCTTCCAGTGTATAAAGTACATGTGTCAGGAAATCAAAATAATTCATGCAATATTATTGAATGTAAGAAGACCGTCATACAATAGGTAGCAGTTTCTTAGTAAAAGTGAATTCCACAAATTGGGCGTGATCTTTTTTCAGTTACACGAGGCTCAGAGCTGGCAGTAGAACGCAAGCCAGTATTTTAAGTGTGGCAATCATTGGAGACGCAGATGAAGAAGAAGCAGCTTTTGTGAGGGCAGATTGTGTAGGTTGAGACAATTCGAGAAGAGAATTCGCGCGATCCGGCGTTGACTTCTCTTTGCATTGTTTCCGGTAGCACTCAAAATCCTTTGGACAGTTTGTGCAACTTGTTCCGACTTCGTATGGCCTTATGTCTGGCACCTTGACACTAGCAATGATCAGTTTTAACCAAAGACGTTAATTCATGTCAGGTTTTTGATGCGTTTAATAACGGTCACCCATATTAACGGACAGTTTACACAACTTTCAGTTAAAAACTGAAGTGACCCAAACAGTCAATGTTGTGCTAGTTACTTGTTATTATAAGTGGACTAGAGTAATGTTTTGTACATATCATGCATTCATGCTAGTTCAAAGGGTACCAGACGTAAAAATCAACATGAGTCGATTTACTCACCCTGGATCATAGAGACACCCAACTACGTGTCCACTGGTTGGACATTCCAGAACTGCGCACCCAACTTCCCTCGATTGCGCCAACATCATCTGCAAAACAACAGAACGTAAATACAATTAACCTATGGATTAGAAAATACAACTGTTCTGCTAAGACCCGTGGTTGGTGGTTTTGGCACAAAGCAGGAGTTGTTGAATAAATCTGAATTAGACACATAATGTGGTAGGGCATGTGAATGTCGGAAGATGAAGCAAGCTCTAAGCGGCACGAAAGCTTCTGCTTTAATCGCCAATTTCCTGAATGCCACAGAACTATGTCATTGTCAAGGCACATATCACATCAGAAAGGACGAAGTTGTGTGATTATGCATGAATCAGGGTTAGCAAAAATATTGGAAATGAACGAAACTTGATTGGATTAAACAAATATTCAGCACGACTTTCGAAAAATCAATAAGGCATATTTACAAAGTTGTATGCAAATTTAAAACTGACCATCCTGTAGTACGTGCAAGGAGGATAATTCATATTTCCTGAAAAGCAGTTCTTTGCAAAATCTTCCAAACTTTGAAGTAATCTGCAGGGGAAGGCCTCTTCGACCCATATCTCCAAGAAATCACTGCAGTGCCTCGAAATTCCTTGTCGACACTTTGGTTTGGTTCTTTGAACTCACAATTAGCCATGTGTTTCTCTGCCAACTGCTCCAATTCAACTGAATAATTCTATTAAAAAAGGCCATAGTTTCGTTAGCGTATTTCTTGAAAACCACGATGTGGTGGTGGGCGTCTTTACCGCTTGTCAATCTAACGAAAACGAAGGCACTGTGCTCGCACATGTCCAGTGGTAAACCACGGTGTTGTCTACGTGCTGGGTTTCACACGAATTCTGTTGATATGTCAGTTATCTCTTGTGGACCCCTCGTTGTCGTCCTACTTATTGCAACTTCCAAATCACTTCACAACTATTGCTAGTAATTAGGGCGTCTTAATTATGAGTTGACTAATAGAGTCACTTCATATTACCTCTACCTACCGACGGAAGAACTGACACGGTCGACATAACATCTGAACATAGTGAAATCAGTAACTAACCATTAACATCATATTTTTGGCTGGTGGCCTGACGTTTTCCCGCAGTGTTGTAAGATAATCGATGACCGCTTCACGCTCGTCACTAGTTAAAGATTGGACCTTCACACTCAAGAGCATTGCCAGTAAAACGACGAGGTTGTGCATTGTCCCTAAGATGGTTGTGGTGTCAATTAGAGAGATAGCCCTTGCCTCTGATATCGGTGAATGCTCTGGCTGAGTTTATATAATCTGCCTGCAATAAGCGTAGGCGGTTTCCTCTAAGGCAGTGCGAAAACCTCCGTGGTGCCACGTAAACGGTTAATTAGTTTTCTTTCGAACAACAAATTCTAACACATCGGCAAAAGGATGGATGAAACTGCGAGTAACTAGTAAATCTGATTTCGGTGACATTAAGGTGTTGGGGATGCCTAATACCTCGAGTTACCCCAACAAAGACGAAGTCGGTGGAAGGACAGAGAGTCAACCGTTTATTCGAGGTCTTGACGAAGTTGTTATTGTGGTGGATTTGTGCGTGTGCATTTATAGCTCGGGTGTGTGAGTCATAACCGTGCTAACATCGAGATCTATGTGTGAGGTTAATCCAAGATACATATACGTGTGAATGACGGAGGCGAATAGATCGGATTAAGGAGTTGAATAAACACGATTCACAACAAAGGCATCTTAAATGTGCTGCGTGGGGTGTTCAGTGCTATACTGAAAAAGTAACACTAAAGTTGTAGATCGCAGCATCAAATTTAGACACCCAAGAAAACCTTAATGCAATCGTTTCGTCCATGATACATGCACATTAACTTTACTACAACTAATTCGAGGCCATCAAAGACAGCATAACCAAACGTTTAAATCAGGAAAGACATTTAATTTTAAAGTTAGGAAATAAGGCACTGTCTGCATCAAACAAGGTGTAACCACACACTATTAAAATAATTTCAACATCAAACAACCCTGGCATATTTACAGACTTGTCCGAGAGCAGTTGTAATAAATTGTGTTGATTGGCGGCTATCAACTCGATCGTCACATTCTCCGATACACTGACCTTCCCCCTTTCACATATCCGTCAGACATGGGAGACTGTCGAATCACACACATAACTAGGTCACGAAATCTAATAAAGGTTGTGTGTCGGCCATCTCTTGTCTTCTTAGTCTTGTTGAGTATCAGTGTTGTAGCGGACTGACAGCCACCTCGTGTGAGTGAGCATGCATGAGGGCCCGAGTGGACTAATGACTCACCCCTTGTACTACTGGCCTGTCAGCATTCGCCTGTTACGCACGCGTACTCATACGCCCACAAAGCCACTTGGCCGGTTCGACTCTAATAAACGGTCGTGTTCTCTGTCGCCTCCTTTTCCCCTCTCCTCGGGTAGTTACGGGCCGTTAACTAGAGGGTTGTAAGGTAGTGCTAAATCCCAAAGCCACTACAGTGTAATGTAAACCGGCCACAATAAGGCGGCGGTCGTGCTTTGGCTTGAGGCCACATGTTTGAGCTGGCAACAGCCTCACCTGCTCTGCCCGCCAGTCATGCGTGACTGTCTGCTAACACACCCCTGGGCATTTACCTCCCCCGTCACTCCTGCGACTCATCTGGTCGTTCAGTCATGCAGTACTGTGAAAATACACAGACTACAGTAAAATTAGGATTTGTCACAGCTATCATCAGTCATTTTTGTCGCCACCAGAATAAATGTAGCTTATTCGGGTCCATACAAATGCGCGACCTTGATGTGTTTCAAGAACATATCCAGGGCCTATCACCACAGCAATGCGATGTCGGTCAGGAGTTGACGCGTAGATATTAGATTGGGACTTCCAATTCTGGGTCATTCGCTGAACTCAACGAAGTAAGCAATCCTGTAACTTTCCTTAGCGAACTCACGAAAACTGGTCTCTCTTGCTGCCTTTAAACACGATAAAATATGCGCACGTATAGTAACACCTTCTACAACAGAAGACGATTCTTCAACTAGGCACTTTGACAAGCCCAAGGGCTAAATTCTCTTAATTTGCCAACACGTCTTTTGACCCGCACAGAGGTTATGAATCATTTAAACGAATTCTTAATGTCGTCTGCCACCTGTTTCTTGCATATTGCACATCGTGTTTGACGCCTACCATTATTAGGACGTAGGTCGGTGTTTTCAGTCACATGGTGTTTTCACAGCAATTAAAAACAACATTATGCGGGATAATTTTGCCTGTCGAAGTTTCGATCAACAAGTATCAATCCATGTAAACACGGATTGACCCAATGAGATTCGGAGGGCTTTGCCTGCATCGTTGATTCAATTAGTGTTAGATTTCTGACAACTTGCGTAAGCATGTTTGCACACACCCACACCACGCACAAACCTCAGTGCTTGAAACAGGAATGGAGTCGATTCGATTGGTTCTCCGCAAGTTGTTTGTACCGACTTACACGAGAGCATGCCTTCCTTTTTTAGGGTTTGTGGATGTAAGTCGATGAAATGACAAATTGAAATTGCTAATACTCTGGTCAAATGCATATGCACAGTGGATGCGAGTTCTGAAACAATCGACCGTGTTAGGCGTTGCGGGTGGACGTTCCATGAAACAGGGAATGTGACACACGTGGATACATTTCTGGGTGGAATTGGTAGGGAGGTGATAAAATAAATAAATGAATAGACTTCTCTGTCATGTGTTCGCTTTGTCGAAATTTTAATGCTTGCTGTTGGTCGTGGATATGCGGGGAATCACGACCAACACTAATTGAAGTATGAGGAAGTACGCTTCATTAAATAGTTCATTGTAAGCTTCATAAACAATGGAGCTTATCGCCTTCCGTTTTGGAAATCGGTTATGTGAGGTCAGCGTAATCAACACTGTTAGCGGTGCCAATTTTCAACCAAGAGCCAGAACATAGTTTGGACGCAAAAAGAAACTGAAATGTCATACTCATTGAAACAGGGAATGTGACACACGTGGGTTTAGTTCTGGATGGAATTTCGTGAGCAAATGCTCTGTCTTTTCGTCACGTCCAAAATTAGTCCTCGTCGTAGATATAAGGGTTCGATTTAATGTTCCCAGGGTAGTGTCATTTTACCGGCGATGGCTGAGGCAGGAAGAATGACTACCTTTGCCAAATCGTTGCAAGTGATCTTTGGGAATCGGTAAGTTTCCTTAATGCTAGACTTGCTAAGATTTAAAAACCAAGTGCAAAAGTCATACCTGCGAGGTGATTTATGACGTGCTAGTTCCTGAAGATTCTTCACACAAGACGACTAATTGAGACGGCTGAAAAATATTTTCCATCGCGTCAACTCAGTCTCGGTAGCAATTGTAGCGCCCTAATTCACAGAAACGTAAAAAAGATCTCTAAAAATATTTCCGGATTGATTTCGGTACATTACTACGGTGTTCTAATAATTAACAACAAGCAAAAAACACAGGAACATAAAAACACTATTTGAGTGGGGAAGTGGGGATTTTGCGCTGTTTATTTATTGCTTAGTTATTTAAGATGCAGGCTGTTCGAAAACCATTCAAACGGATGCCACTCATCTGAACATCTTCCACAAGACCTTAAATTGCTTAAACCCATTTTCACCAATCGTGTTAACCCGATTGTTACCAGCGCCTGATCATAATTGGTTGAGGTCTTGCAATAACGATGCAAACAGCAGCAATATCTCCACAGACTGCATAAATGGACATCAGGTGGCGTTTTAGAAGGTACGCAAACGTCAGTGCTTGTGTTTTCATCTCCTAGATGACACTAACCTCCAAAACTAATATGGACATCTGTGTGCTCTCAAATTTCCAAATGAATGATGCAACAAATGCACACAATTTTATCCCAAGCAGACATCACCAATGTTTTTAATATTCACTCATTACAGAATAATCAGGGCACGTACTGGGACTTCGGTACCTAGGCCACTACAGGAAGCATATACTTCATTAACAATGATCAAATAACGGTCAAATGTAGAAAGTTGTCCCTACCAAGGTCTTCTGAATAACGGAACTAAAATCAACGTTGAGATTACGCTGACGTTCCTCGCACAATATTGCATTATGCCTCTTGAGATGCGACGGTTACAAATTCCAATGTGAAATATGCTTTTTACTTGCATCGAGAATTCACTCAAGTACACTCGTCTATCCATGCCTTCAAAACGGGGACAGTCTCACCAAAAATTGTGTTAGGGATCCCTTCCTACAGGTCCACAACCATCCATTCTCTTGCATCTACAGAAAACCACCAGATTTCTTATAGGTGAACCGTTCAAAAGTAACGCGTCTGTTAACATTTTCGGCTGCTCAAATGATCCTTGCATCTGCATTCCTAGGACAAATTTAATGTTGCCTTGTACGTCAGTGCACGCATTTTGCTGGCCAAAATACGTTTCCTTGTTAATTTAATGATCTGAATTTAGGACGATTTAAATATGCCACCAGGTTAATTTTATAAACGTTGCCCATCTAAATTTATTTCCAATTTGGCCAAACTATGTTACGTAGTCTGTAAAAATGCTGTTTGTGTCTTATTGAAATGTTCCACTTTGCTACCTAATTTGCACTTGAGAAATGATAGGTTAAACAGACACTAATGCATTATGAACAATACGTGTTTGGCATATTGAGAAACCATACTCACAAACGGCAAATACACATTAGATATTAAATTGTTGCGGAATCATTCAAGTCGGCAGATCAACATATTGTTACAAAGGGAGGGCGAATAGACTTAATGTAATTGACTAAGATTACTTGGTCGTTGTTCCCATCCATACGAGCAAATTTACGATGGTCTACGCTTACCGTATCAGGTGATCCAATATTTGTTAGTGTGGTCGTGAGGGTTTTTTTGACAACATAGACGGAGACAAGGTGTTGGGGATCCACGATTCCCCAAGATTTATTTCTGATTTTATTTACATTAATTTATTAACATTTGTTTTGTTACACTTTTATCAAGTCAAGGTCAACCTTGTCTGATCTTGTTTGGGGCAAGCACAATATTCCCACGTGGTTTGGCTTTCAACGGTTGCATTAAGGCATGTGATTAAAAGTTCCAAAACACAGCAAGACAAGCGTGGGTGGTCGTAGTGCTGAGGAGGTTACAGAGAACCGGCGCAAGTCCGAAAATCAGAGCTTTGTCGAAATAAATCGCATTCTCAATGGCGATCCACCCAACTCCCTGCTTCAATAATTCATTATGCACTTGCTTTCTAGCATTATAGTCACCAACATCGTCATTTGATCCTTCAATTTGTGGTCTTCGTCAGCATCGGGCTAGTGATTGAACATAAGATCACAACTGGTGGTGGGTAAATTACAAGCAAATGACTACTGACCCTAAAACCTGACCACGAGCCACGACTTTAAACTAATTGACGCACCATCAATTCTTTGCAGCCTAGTGCTAAATGAACAAGATGGCGTACCCTAACCCAAATGGGCTCATGCTTAATGAAGTGAAATTTGACTAGGCCTAAAATTAGTTCATATTGGACACACCACGAAAATCCCCTAGACCACGGGCTGTTGATGAGGCCTAAGACAATTTACAACACTCTACACTTGAGGTGTTTCACCTTATTAGCAGCACATCAGGTGCTACGAGTTACGTCTTCCAGGTGAAACGCTGCCAGATGTGCCATGCGTTTATGTGCCAAACACAGGTGAACGACTGAATCCCATGCCTTGCTTTAATAACAGCTGAGTCTGCAAAATCAAACTTCAGGTTGTGATACTTGCAGGGTATTCAAATTACTCATGCTGGCGTTGTTGCGTTTAGCGGTTAGGAATTGTCGAGTAGATCAGCAACTGCTGGAATGCCACATTCCACGATCAAGCCACAATCATTTCATTTCCTCTCTAACCGCCAGTCAAAGGGCATCCTATTTGGCGTATTAAAGTGAATTTGGTAGCACTAAAACCAGGTCGGTAAACTAATCATGGAGTTCCTTCTAGAAGATGTTTACACGTGACCATGCATCTTTGTTTTGCACTTCAATGTGCGTAGGTGGCAGAATCCGAATCCATACAGGAACCAATCAATTCAAAACTTGGTATCGAGCAGTCTCATTCGACCAAATGAGAACCAATCGTCTCCACTCATTTGTTACAGACTATATAACTTCAATCGGGGTACTCAACAATGTCAGTTAGAAGTTCCTTTCCCTCAAACTTCCTTTCTTTACCACTACTCCACGGCATCCAACTGAAGGCAAGTCACTAACAGTGTAACCATATTTTGTAGACAATGAAGATCCTCGTCGCCTTGCTGTCTGTTTTGTGGCTTGGGAGCGTGCAATGCTTAACCACTGATGAACGCGACGCGGCTCTCCAATATCTCACACAACTACGCGAGAACGTCCAGCCTCCTGCCAGCAACATGATGCTCCTGGTATGTTTTTCGTACGTGGCCTTTAGTCTCACGTGTGCCTAATCAAACGAACACACCTATAACGCCGTTGTTAACAATTGACTTTGTTGAACACCATGTCCTGGTGTGCACTAAGCACATCCAGCCATTCCGCCAAAAAAGACGTTTTTGTCTACTCCTTTAGAATTACTCAGTCGAGTTGGAACAGATTGCAGAGCGCTATTTGTCTCGGTGTCCAGATAACCACCCTGATCCTCTTGTCGACACGGAATTCAACGGCACTACAATGACGATCAAGTCGTACTCTCCCTACAAACCCAGCGTCTTGGAATACCTTCAAGATTATCAATCTTCATTAAGATTTTGCGATTCTCAACACCGCCATTTTGCTTTCTGCCAGAGTCATAGGAAGGTGAGTTGCGCAATTTACGACGGTTCGGTGGAATTGGGTACTTGTATTTTGGAGCATTGACGAGTCACACAGGAAGAATCATTATGTGATTTTGTATTCGGCATGGCAATAATTTGTTTTTCTGCTAACCTATTGTGGATACGAACGTGGTGCCATGTTTGTAATGGGAGATGAGGTGCGCACTTCTAATTTGAAGCAGCACCACACGTACCAAAGTCAACGTGAGACGTTTTATTCACCGAGTCATTTGTTTTGCTATCTGCTGTTTCTTAGATGGTGTGGGCACAATCGACGGAGGTTGGATGCGCCATTCACTTCTGCGGACCCGCTCGCCATTCCAACTACCTCATCGGGTGTCTCTACAAACCGGGGTTTGTTTATTCCGCTTTCTACATGCCACTCACTTTCACTCACTCACTCACTCACCAAACACTGGTCCGATCTACGTCTAGTGGCGCAGCGCCAGCGTGCCTAGCTGCTCATTGAAATCACTAAGACAGTGTGGTTTGGATGGGTGACAACAAATGGGATAGTTTGGCACACGGGTGTAATCATCCTGAATGTAGGAACTGTACTCCGAATTGTGGCAGCATTTGCCAACAAACGTGCAGGAATTTAGGAACACTTTAGAGGCAATCACTTGAACGCGAAAATGGGTCATCAATGTGCATAAAGCATACTCACGGGTGGGAAGTGTTGAGGAAACAACTAGCAGAACTAATGTTTTTCGAAGGGGAGCGAACAGCCGTAGGGTCAGCCATTTTTCAATGTATAGTGACACTGCACTGGTGTGCTTGCTTGTCATTTCACAATTTACACCGTTGTAGGATGAATAACCCACCGGATCAAACGTACACAGTTGGTGAGAGTTGCAGCCAATGTCCACAGGGATATTCCTGCTACCGGAAGCAATGCACAAAGGCGTCAGCTTAAGTTCCCGCTGCTTCTGCCTCCACAACGCCACTTTCAATGACTTTCAGTTTCGCCAAACGCGATTTCCTAATGTCCTGCACCACTCTGTCCCCTCACCTTTTTTCCTGTCTTTAATCTTATGAAATTCCACTCCACTCCCACACACACATACTCACGCACTTTTAAACACTCTGCCTATTTACTCTTTTTAACTGTATTCAGCAGGCCTAAATTACATACTACTGACCCATACGTGTTTGACTGTTTGAGAAGGAGACCTTTTAGACGCGGAGAGCTAAGAGGGACTGTCAGTGGCACAAAGTGCATTGAATGGGCAATGTTTATGGAAGTAATCTGGTCCCACAGTTAAGTCATCTTAAAGTTAGATCCTTAAATTAACAAGGAAACGTATTTTTGATCAGCAAAATACGTGCACTGACGTGCAAAGCAATATCAAATTTGTCCTAGAATTGCCGATGCAAGGATTATTTGTGCAGCCGAAAATGTCGACAGACGAGTTAGATTTGGATTGTTCACCTCAATGAAACCTGGTCGTTTTCTGTAAATGCACGTGAATGGATGGTTGTGGACTTTGGTGAGACTCTCCCCGTTATGAGTGCATGGATAGACGAGAATACCTGAGTGCATTCTAGTGTGGAGGCAATTCCTGAAGTATAATTTCAACTGTCGCGTCTTAAGCAGAAAGATACAAAATTATGCGGGGAATCTCAACGTAATCTCAAAGTTGGTCTTGGTTCCGTGATTCACATGACCTTGCCAGGACCGAGCTTGCACATTCCGAATTGCTTTTGTAGATTCTTGTTGTTCTATAACTACTGCACTTTGATGAAAGAAATTGAGCACCTACACGTTTAGTAATGACAAGATGCAACTAGAGGAATTCGGCACTGCTTTGTGCACAGTTCTGTGTTAGGTAAATTTCAAGAGATGTTTTTGGCATCAAGCTGGTGAGACCTTGTAGGTATCAACGCCAAGCCGTCGTTAATGTCCTCCAATGTGTTCACCAGTTCATCGTAAAAACATTAAATAAGCATATTAAGTCGACGAGAACACTAGTGTCAATCTAGTGCAGGAATGAATGCAATGTCTGCTTGCATTTGTAGTAGCACGTAAATTTAGCTTTCGTGGAATGGCGCTGTCTGGACTAAAGACTACAGAGTGTACAGTCGTCTTTAGACGCGCGACCATCTCTTGTTTAATATCTTGTGTCCCGGATCTGCATGAATCGCCTCATCGTTATAATACTAACGTAGTGCTTATAATTTCCTAGGCATCCAGTCATTTGCAGTCAAACAAACATCCAGGAGAGACGGTCCAACCGTGTTACTTTTGAAAGATACGCAAGCTGTGTTTAGTCACTGGAAGTAGACAGCTGGACTTTAAAGAAGATTCCAGCTAGTCCGAGGCATAAATAATTCGTCATTATTTATTCCTGGATTGGCCATTTTCAAACCATGTCTCTCCTGCCTCAAAATCCCTTCCACGTAGTAATCTAAGCTGAGTGTAGATTACATTCAAATTCACGAACTGAGTTCTTATGGGAGAGCACTATTTTAAAATCGACCTTATATGGAATGCAAAAAGTGCCCGCAAATTTTTCAGAGGCTCGAATTTTCCTGTAGCTGGACTCAGAACCCAGACACGCAAAATTAACCTGCGTCCGAAAGATGGCATTGTAAACGCATATCCATCAGTGTCTTTTCAAACTTCCATTTTCCAAGTTCACATTTAGTGTCGAAGATGAAACATTCCATCAAAATATCTCCAAACAGCCTTTTTACAGACTGCGTAATATAGTTTGGCCAAATTGAAAGTAAATTTTTCAGTGAAGACCGTGCAAAGCTGGAAGTGAATGCGCGGCAATCGAAAGCGAGTTTAATGTTGACAGGATGGACCGCCTAAATTATTTTTATTTTCAGTATTTGTTTGCGGTCAAAACGTTTGGTCTCTTAAATTTCCACACAATGTATTGGGGTGTAACTAACAGGATCGACATGCATTCAGGGCATTAAACTGAATGTACTGACTTGTGGGTCCACACTTATTAAAATTATGCACGCACACAGCCTTCGTTGACAATCGTGTCTTTGAAGTTACCTGCAAAACATGATGTTATGTTATGCATCGTCTATTAAGCTAAGACACGCACCTAGACACTATTCGATGTATGTCTCCGACGCATGATGATTTGAAAAGCACTGCGTTTGCTTGTCGGCGATATGATCAAAATTAACAATATTTTGATCTGCCTATCTGCAGAAAACGGTAAGAGCAATCGGTTAGGCAGTGAGTTTAAGAATATGTGGGACAAATGTAATGAAATGAAGGCAACACGGAAGTCAGCGTATCTCGCGCTGGTTCACAATGTTAAATCGTCTTAGTGGAAGAAAGTGTTGCAGTGCATCACATTAAGAAGACGCCCTAATTGTTGCAGTGAATCGTAAACAATGAAACTTGCCTTGAGTATTATTGGTTTAGAGGACTCATCTATGTATCATATTGGCTCATGTTAGCAGTCGCCTGTTACGCACGCGCACTTATTCGCGCACAAGTACACCCGCCTTGCTGAACGGTAATAAACGGTCGTATTTGCTGTCGCCTGTCTTGCCTTTGTTCTCTGGCTCTTACGGGCTATTAACTAGAGGGTTATAATGCAGTGCTAAGCAGGCCACCATAACTTCTTTGCATTAACATTGGAACACACACCAGAGAAACGCGCATTATCGGGAAGGAGGAATTATTAAGGGGGATCGTAATCCGTCGACAAAGACAATGCACGTGAATGACCGAGACTCCCTACACACCAAATTAACCTACACTTTAACTGAACAAACTTGTAAGATGCGTAATCAAGAAGCTGCTTCGTTAAAATCAGGCACTGATTGCCACGTCGACATTGAAACGACTAACGCGGATTTCGTCGTTGCATGCACAGCTTCGCTAATCAAGCCATCTTACTTGGTCAACCGACCAAGACAACCCACTGACAACTCCACCCATGATTATTTATCTTAAGCAATCGGCTGAACTTTCCACATGACTTGTTCAAACGAAAAAATTCTCTCACGTCAATCGGCCTTTGACAGTGGGAGCAAAAGCTCCTTGTTCTCTACTGGGAGAGCGAGTCTTGTCATCAGTAACCAGCCCACTACCAAGGAAGATGCCGTCATCGCCGCCATCTACGTAGACGAAAGTATCACTCAGCAGATATCTCAAAAGGTTTGTGCGCTGCCGATTTCATTTCTTGACATCAAACGGGAAACGGCTTCGGACAACACACTACGGCAGGTCATCCGTTACGTCCAAGGCAAATGGCCAAAGCGCTCCCCCACTGGCGATATTCAGCAGTTGTTCCAGAGACGCGATTCCCTCTGCGTTATAGATGGCTGCCTGATGTTCGGAGAACGCGTCGTGGTGCCCAAATCACTGCGCTTGCGGGTTCTTAGTCAATTTCATACTGGTCGTTCCGGCATAGGCCTCATGAAGTCTATCGCCCGCAGCTACGCTTACTGGCCAAATATGGATCAGCAAATCGCAGACCTAGTCAAGAGTTGTTGCCAATGCCAGCAGGCTGCCAAGAACCCACCCCAAAGTTCCTTCAGTCCCTTGGCCACAACCACAGAATCCCTGGTCACGGATCCATATCGATTTTGCTGGACCGATCAACGGAGTCTTGTACCTTGTGCTCGTGGACGCCATCTCAAAATGGCCGGAGATCGTCCCAATGACTTCCCCCACAACAACGAGAACATTACGGGTTTTCTCTCAGATTTTTAGCCGACATGGGATTTCAGAAACCATTGTCTCAGACAACGGATTACAGTTCACCTCTCAATAATTCAAGGAATTCTCTCGACAGCATGCTATTGCACACATGCATTCCCCACCCCACCACCCACATCAAATGGACAGGTGGAAAGGTTCGTCGATACATTGAAGCGAGCTCTGCTAAAATCCCGTGGGGAAGGAAGGACATCCGTCGAAAGTCTACAGAATTTTCTGCTGGTCTACCGTACAACACCAAACGAGGTTCTACCAAATCGACAGTCGCCATCTGAGGCACTCATGGATCGCAAATTGCAAACAACAAATTCCGCAGTGATTCCGGTACAGGACAATCACCCGGAGCCTCCGAGTACGAAATCTACCACGCCATTTGAAATCAGAACAGCCGTGTACGTTCGTGACTATCGACCAAGGCAGGACCCATGGATCGAACGGACTATCGCACGCCGACACGGCAAGGTCATGTTCGACGTGACGATGGGTCGCGACACCTGGTCAAGGCATCGCAACCACCTCCGATTGAGAAAAGATTCTTCGACAGCAAATCGCCAGACCAGCATCCCACAGGATGTACTTTTCGACGCTTTTCAGCTGCCGCCACCGATCGCAACGCTTGTGAAGACCAACAGAGATCAACTAGCAGCAGACAGGTCTTCATACCCAAGGAAGAGCAGCCGAAAACAACAGAAACCAAACCTACTCCAAGTCGACCCAAAGAAGAATTGTCATTAGCTTTTCAAGGAGAAGAGGTGTTGGGGATCCACGATTCCCCAAGATTGGTTTCTGATGCTATTTACATTAATTCACTAACGTGTTTTGTAATGCCTTCTATCAATTCAAGGTCTACCCTAACTTGAATTGGTTTCGTTTTCATCTTCGATTCCTGACTTCTCTGCACTTGGCTGACGTGAATAAAGCTCTCTGCACGGGCTCTGATCTTGTTGTTGCATTTGCCTGGGAAGGTCGGTTCTAGCTTCAGCCAGGAATCTGGTACCGTTATTTGAGTGGTTTCCTCTTTGATACGGGCACACGTAACATAGACAGAATGTAAGAAAGGTCTGTTGAAATCCAAATTAAATCTTTCATGCTCAAAGTAGACAAAGTTCACGATGCGGCTGCTCCATTTCCTTAAGCAGAAAGCCTCTGTGACGTTCGACAAGATACACACCGAGTTCGTCCATTGCAGCAAAGAGCAGCCCTCGGCGTGTTGGACCCATCCGGGAATTCAACTAGCTACGACTGTTGCGGAACTGACAAATGTAGGGACGGGTCTGGATGAGGCCCAGCTTTACCAGAGACATCTATTTACAAGTTTAGCTACCTAGATCGGTACACCTAAATAACCAAGTCTGTTGCCCTCGGTAAAGCTCATTAAATTGTGTCTGGCTCGAATCCCCACGACGTCGAGGCAAATATCGCAGGAATCAACATTGGAAAAGAGAACTCGAAAACATTGAATTGACTTATTTAGTCGACGCCGTTATCCTAACCTTGACAATTCGTCCTTCCCAGGAATGCATGTTTTTTTGTCGTGAGTCACATTGTTATTGCAAACGCGTTTCAGCATGCACCCGGTTCTTTCTCATAACTAGACACGAACTTGTGTGAACACAGACACAACGTGATTTTGTCTACAGCTGAAGAAGGCAAGTTCCCTTCGGTAGTGTAAATTCCATCAAAAGAAACTGCACCATCTGGCGGCTGAGGTCTGCGCTTGAGTCACAGAACCACATATTGTTTTGATGATTACCCCAACGTGATCGTCATAATACACTACACTACACTTGGCGATCCTGATGAAAACACTCGTTTATCCAATACTTAAACACATTTAATTCATTATGGGTTTGTCTGAGCACATGGTAAACGCGAAATGCCTTACCACAACAATCCGTTTCTTCCCACACACCTCGCCGTTCACATTGAGCATGCCGATTTAGTCAAATATCTGACCACTTGGCACCACGAATTTCAGGAAAAATGATTTACATATTCGATGATCTCTATTATGGTTATAATAGTCTTGTAATATTAACATGGCGATGCACAAATTTGTGTGCTTATATAAATCGACAAAGGTTTGCTAATGAGAGCATCAGGGCACACACACACCGACGTGATTTACTTACCTCAGAGTACTAGGATTCTACGCGCCATCTCCAATCCATTGATGCAGGTTCTCGGCTGAGGTACAAACATTGTTTCATCGGAATCCACATTTTTCAGTGTCCTTCCAATGGGTTAAAACATATTGCACGATTCATCTTTGCAGTGAAAGCCAAGTCTGTCCCGTTGATTGGACACGACCAATATGATTGCGTAATGCAACGGCACAAAGGGCCTACAAAATTGACAAATTAACTTTGGTTTAATCTCACTCCATGTGAAGCCTTTTTCCGCTACCCTCTCATTAATGTGGGTTTCTGCTAAGATAGCTGAATTGTGATTAAACAGATTGTGTGTGATCACTCGGTGGAAGTTGGACTATCAATTTAATTTAGGCCGAAATATAAAACGGCTTCTTTGTTTTGCAAATTTCCTGGAACCAAACTTTATGCAGGAAGGAGACGATAGAACGGATTGCCGTTTTGGACTTTGCAAGCCAAAAGCGTCATGTTGGCTCTATTCGGACGGTACTGTGACCCAAGTATAGGACAGGTAACATAAAATCGAATTAGTAGCATCCCTAAATTCTACGAGCTACACCATTGCAGAATTTAGTCAGATGGTAGAGGGAATCCTATTAACTGCCGATGTAGGTTATGTGATTTTAAAGTAAGTACTATAGACTTCAGATATTGACCAATGAGGCATTGTCTTTCCCTTAAACCAGCGATAATGAGACTAAATGGATTTATTGCCAAGTAGACTGGTGCCTCGTCACATGCTGCAGCATGAAAATAAGAATACTCTGTACCATATTTCAGTAGTTGTTATCTTCATCAACTAACATTAATGCTGTGTTATCATTTGTGGTGCATGATCATATGGTGCTAAATGCAAGCTCTTCTCCTGTTCGATTTTTCAGTTCCTTGTGGTGCCCTTGAATTTGCATGCAGGTTTCCCATATTCACACAAGATGCCATTGAACATTGCTAGCATACATGCATGTGCATGCGTTACGTTACAACCAAAACGGTTGCGTTTCGCTACTTCTTATAGATAGCAGTCCAGAACATGCAGTTTGTGATTAAAGTGCGATACTAAAAGTATCTCGTGAGTCTTCATTTAGTGACGCTTTAGTAATTTCACACAGATGGTAGCAGGTTACACCCATCGACATCACTACAACCCTCCAACAACCAAGTTATTATCGAAAACAGTCACGAAATGCCTGATTTGTTGCACTAGAAGACTAATTTCAGTGCAGAAGCTGACCTACGTGCAAAAACTCTTATTGTCGTATTAACTGCCTACTACAGACAACTTAACATTTTTTACGAACTAGGGATTTCGCTGAATAATGCGAAGATTATAACTAACTGCCTGGCAATGCTCTACACATCCCTACTTTTTGAGTCTACATTGCCCATCCAATTAATGCGCTTTATCCTATACGAAGTCATTGTACAAATCCATCAAATCATTTTTACACAACAGATAAAACATGATTTGTGTCATGTCCATCGATATCTTCATATTGTGTTTCATTGATACACCAACAATCTAGGTTGGTAATGCTGTGATGCCGTCACGCTTCTCCGCATATAATTGCACAACTAACACTTGACACAAATCTTTACCATATTAAAATACTACACGAGCAAAATCTGTTGCTATATTAAGTACCAAGTGATTAATAAATGCGCATTGCAAGCATCTTTAAATGCCCGTGCAATAAAACATATTTAATATGTCTACACAAAACCGCAATACTCATAGACACGCATACAACTTACAAAGCATTGCTGATTAGCCTCTACCGGCCATCCACACACCTCGTTCTCTACCAGGCCGCATTTTCGGGCACCATTGATTCTGTTTACATCATGCTTCCATTCACGTAGCCAACGACATGCTGAAACAGGATGGTTAGAAAAACGTAAATCTACTAGACGCAGGTTCTCTTGGCAGGGTTTGCCAAAACATGACGAAATCCACAACGTTGCACTTCGCTTTGTCTTCCCACGAAGCAGCACACAGAGAATTGTAAGCATTTTTTGATTAGAAAGCAGACTAACACATTTACTAGCAGTCAGCAAAGAAAGTAGAATGAAAGCGTGCAGAAATGAGGGCGTGATAACCAGTTTTCGTGGTTGCAGTGCTGTGTGTGTCAGTTCTACCTACTGACGTCGTAAAACAAAATGGAGAGATCCTGCAAAGTTTCTCGGTTTCGCAGCTGCTCATTTTTTCCCCTACTAAAACGCACAACTGTAATTAAGAAATTATGCTTACACTGGCGTAACTCAAGTATCACATGCACTTAGCCAAGTGTGTGCAGCCTGCTCAAGCTTCCATAACACTTCCATGAATGATAGCTCGAAGCTCATATCCTTTTTAACAGAACCCATAGAAATCACAATTTTTGCATAGAATTTTTTTAAATAGCCCACATAAATCACTTAAAGGAAGTACCTTTTCGATAAACCACATATTTTGCTACTGAAATACCAGTGAAACACCGTTTTCGGTAAAAGGCGTTTACAATTTTGTAAAGATCATGACATAATTACTTGTTACTGCAGTTTCTGATAATGATTAATAACTCTTAGGGCTCTAGGTTTTAATGCACAAACTCAAATTTCTTCCAATTCATAGCATCTTTAATTCTATCTGAATGGCGCAAACATGTTTCATCTCTCATTGTTTATTTCCAATTAAAGAATTAATGTCGAACTTCAGATTGCACCAAGCAAACTGACACTCCCATCAATTTTATTACCACATCTGAGGAAATCTAGAATGTGATGTTAACCTTTTCTCCCAAGATTTACCTCTGTCACCGTTAAAAGTCACACCACTGCAACCACTAATGCACTGTTCAAGTGCTCATTGCGACTTTATCAAGTTGGGCGTGCGCCACAACTCCTACAAAAATTGGTGATGGCATTGCCAGCTGCCTGAAATTTCTGCACAACGAAAAAGTGTTAGCTTTGGCAGGTCGAGAATTGGCTCCGAGTAATTCACGCTTTTATCCTACACTCGAATGCTTTATGGACTTTCAGAGCCTCGGCATTTTGCTTATTTAAAGCAGCTTCATTAAAGCATTATACACTAGCAGTCTCTGAGCAATAAAACGCAATTAAATTAGTGCATGTTGTGAAATTACAGTTTGTCATGTCGGAATTTAGTGGATGCAGTAGACATGGCAAGTTTGTCACCACACAACTGGTTGTTCTAATTATATAAATCTCTTTGCCTTTGCATTTGGTACTCACAAACATTGTATAATGTGTTTTAACCATACTAGTACAACTGCTAATAATTCGCCATTAAAAAAGATGGCAATTCTGCACAAATGCTGTAACCTTCTCGCAAGTCCATCAATAATATCATCCCATTCCGGTTCTGGCAAGTGTACTGAGACGCATAAAAGCACCTCTTACGTCCCAATACAGTTTCAATCAACAATACGGCAGAATTCTTGATTGCATAAGTTCTTCTAGTCAAAGAAACTTGCGTCAATACCATCACCCTCTCCATCCGTAATGTCAAAGTCACATGCGATAGATGCATCAATGTGTAGGCCAGGATTTAAAATTCTACCTCGCCGGTGCAGTCTTTCTGTTCGGTCATCGCTTTCAGAACGCGGGAAATCTAATAAGTTAAATGAACTTGTCTTGCAGCTGGCGTTCAAACGGTGATCAAACGGTCACTTGCGAAGGTAGGACTGCTGCGTTTACTACATCGCTTTCGATAATTAGTCGGATGCAGCCTTCTTAGTAAAATCGACACTTGCGTCTTTTTCACAATGGTCTGATGATTTTGATCACATGCTTTAAGTAAAGCAGGGAAGAGTTTAAAGCACGAGGAAAATTTTGCCCGATATAATTCACATTCTGCATTCCACCTTGCAAACCTGACGAAATCACTACAGCCAAACCTTGTTTGCCATAAATGTTTTCTGATTTTCAGATCATTTAACCAAGCCCACATATAATTATGCCCATTCTGTGTGACTAACAGGCATCGAATATGTAAGGCATATTGTGATTTAACTAAATGCGGAGAACATGCCAGGATTTTCGTCCATCGACTGGTACTTTCAATTTGATTATATCTGCTTCCGTTCGCTTGTATTGCTTACTAACATTTTTTAATGTTACGTTTTGCCCGTAACCAAAACCACACACTCCCTCAGATAACCGATTCTATAGATCCCTTGTCGGGCCTGTAATGTCTCAGCGAAAGGCCGAGTGAGATGGATCAAGTCAACTGACACAGACGGAGCTGTCAGTAGGGTGTCCTGGATGACCAGCCACTTAATTGGCGTGCTAGGGGAATTATGTACACTATGACAAAATACTAGCACCTAATGAGCCTGTAGCGGAGTAACAGAGATCGCGCCTGAGTGAACCCTGTTTTCGGACCTGACGGTGACAATGACTCATTTCCTTTTCATTGGTTACTGTTATCAGATGCCTGTCATCCGTTAACTCATCCACAAACTAAGACACACTTGGCTGGCGTGACGCTACTAAACATTCGCGTCCTCTGTCTCCTCTCTTCACTCCATTCTTGGCTTGTTACGGGATGTTAACTAGAGTGTTGTAAGATAGTGCCAAATCTTGAGCTACTACAAGCCGTTTTCGGGACGTCTAGTTGCCCAACAATTGAGTGATCTAGTATTTCACTCACGAATCCTAAGTTCCCCGATTTCAAAACTGCGCTAATTCCAAACACTTTTAACTGTAATGTTAATTCCGTAGTTGTCTTTTAAATATTTAAAAAACCAGACAATTATTCGCGTTGGCAGCACTGGCGTACACTGCACAGCAGTTCTATTTGTCAAGTATCAGATGTTTGCTGCCTGCTGAGATCTCACCACAACGTGCTGACGATTGCCATGCCAGATTGAACACTGTCATTGATTAATTCAGCTTTCTTTTAACCATATGCTTTGTGGGCAAGAATTTAGTATAGTTCTACTTACACGCGGCTTTTTAAGTGTCATTGAAGCCTACGCATATTTTGTTATCACTTGGCACATTCAATCAGATGATTTAAGTGCAAAGCAACGAGGCCAAAACATGTGAGATATTGTGCTTTGCAACTACCATAGGCAGGTATCTTGTAACGCAGACTCTATTTGAAATTTGATGTTTGTTGCTTGCCAAAGTATCTCCACGATGAGGTGACGGTTGCCTCGGCAAGTCAAAGACTGGCAGTGACTAAATTAACTTTAACTAGACTATATACTGGGTAGTCTGACATTCAGTCCATCACTTCATTGATGCAATTTCTGTAGCACAATCGACAGCCGCACCTATTTTGCTGTCGCTTTGTACTTTGAATCAGATGATTTTCTGTGCAAAACCTGGAACCCAAAACAAGTGAGGACATTGTGTTCTTGTAATTAAAATCAGCGGCTACCTCATAATATATACTTGATTTAAGAAACTTTGCTCTTTATGCCAAATTGCCAGCCCGACAAAACAACCCTTGTGGAAACATGCTTGCCGAAATTTAGCCTGGTAGCTAGACACTTAGTCCATTTCACCCTAATTATAGACTTCATTTTAGCAACTTCTAAGATTGGTTTTGCATCATTGGTCTATCTTTTATTCATCATCCAACTGCAGGAGCTGTGTTGTGTGGATTTTTACTAACATTTCAAATATCCCTACAGGTGTAAAATGACAAGCACTCTATTAGTGAGGAATATGTTTGAAAATCTCTGTTCGTTATAAGGCATGTCGCAAGTCATCGAAGCGATAATTCTACGATACAAACGTTACCTGCTTTCCAGATCTTAGACAATCTCCGTGATATTGTTGATTTTGTTGCCAATTAACGACACACTAAGAGAAACGGCCTGCATGGATGAAGAAAACTCCAGTGCGTTGCCAGGATCGACAGATGCCTCTCGAGAAACTGCTTACACCCTTTGATCTCCTATCACACCTGCGCCACCGATTGTTGCGTTCTACCGGGTGTGTCGATGCAAATCCTCGAGCTTCACAACTTGACCTGGTTTTTGTCTTGACCTATCGTTAAAACGAATGACGATGAAAAGTTGCAATTGTGTCGACATTGATGAGCAAGTAGATGTCACAAATCTCAATGTGGATTGAATGGTCCCAGCGAATGTTGAACTCCCCAACACCCGCATGTCAATCCGTCATGGTGTTGTTCTAAACGAATTTCGGTGTTGTCAATGAGTCCATGAGAGGAATAAATGTAAAGCCGTGAAGTGTACTAACAGGCCAATAATTAGGCAAAAGTGACTTGAATAATGGCGTACTATGAACGGCTGTTAGCCAGTCAAAGTCCCACAATAAATATTTGCAACTTGGGCAAGGTGACAGGGTAAGAGGTGCTTGCTGATCTCAATTACAACAAGCACAATATTCCGTACAGTTTTGATTCCCCTAGTCGCACTGAAACCACGTGACTAAGCTCACACGCATTGTAACCATTGATTACATGCTTAGCTTCTTCGTCTTGAGAAATCAAACGTGCCTATGGCTGATTGTCTGCGTCTTCATTGTTGTGAATCACATTTCAGGTGATTTCAAACATGCGATCTAACTGGAAGAATAGGGGTCACCAAATTCCGTGCACAGGTGTTGGTTTAGGACATCAACACTTAACTCTAAAACAACTGTTACACTCCTGGAACAAATTCTCTGCATGTTGACTCAACAGGGTATAAAAAACCAAACTTTAGCTTTTCCTGGGTATGCTGTCTTCACTTAACCCTGAACAATGCTGACGTGTTTGAGCCCTAAACTTGTCTGGTGAAAGGGCTGGTGCTTCAGTGCCCCATTTCGATACTTCAATCTCCGAATTTGTTGCTTTTCTCAGTTAATGCACTCACATCAAATTAATGGCAGCAAATGAAGATCCGTTCTGTGCTTCAGAACTTCATGCCACACAGAAATAAGCTAATCTGATACGTGATATCTAACAATCTGATTTAATCGCAAGATACTTAATCGCGCCAATTGGGTGGCACCAGCCTGCATCTAGCCAATTGGCTCACTCATCAGTGTGGGTGACAAGTTCTTTTTTCTTAGTCATGCCGATTATCAAACGAAATTCACTTGAACGTAAATCCAATAACCCATGTTCCATGGACCTCTTAACAATATTTTGCATTAAGCGCACTTTAATCGAAGTGCTTGAGTGTAATTTTAAGGTTCCTTTGTGCGTGTATTTGTGCCTATGTGGCAGTAAGCCAATCTGACTGCACCAGACTATATAAGGTCAATCAGAGCACTAAACAGCATCATTTACATGTTTCTTTCTGTCAACTTCTACTACTATTCAACGAAATCCAACTAAAGACAAGTCACTAACAGTGTAACCATATTTTGTAGACAATGCAGAAACTCATCTCCTTACTGTCTGTTTTGTGGCTTGGGAGCGTGCAATGCTTAACCACTGATGAACGCGACGCGGCTCTCCAATATCTCACACAACTACGCGAGAACGTCCAGCCTCCTGCCAGCAACATGATGCTCCTGGTTTGTTTTTCGTACTTGGCCTTTAGTCTCACGTGTGCCTAATCAAACGAACACACATACAACGCTGTTTCTAATAGTTGATTTTGTTGAACACCATGCCCGTTTGTACATAAGACACATCGAGCTAATCCACCAAAAAAGACATTTTTGTCTGCTCACTTTAGAATTACTCAGTCGAGTTGGAGCAGATGGCAGAGCGCTATTTGTCTCGCTGTCTCGGCAAATATCCTGATCCAAGTGTTGACACTGAATTCAATGGTACTGCAATGATGATCAAGACGTACTCTCCCCACAAGCCTACCGTCTTGCAATATCTCCAAGATGTTCAATCTAACGCATATCTCTGCGATTCTCAACATCTCCAGTTCGCTTTCTGCCAGAGTTATAGGAAGGTGAGTTGCACAATTCTGATTGACACCCACACATTAATACTTCGTTGGGTTGTCCAGTTCCACCAAGCCTCTTTCTCACTTTGTGGAGTGGTGATTAAGGTTAAATGCATCTGAAAATATGCTGTAAACTACCATGTAGAGAGGAACCATGTTCCATGCTTACAAAATGCCATATTTTTCTGGTAACCTGCCATTGATTAACGCAAGTTGTTGTTTTGTTGTGAGCATCGAAACTTTGAGTTAGGAAGAGCACTTACACATTAAAGCACCACCTCTTGCGCCACTGACAACATGGAATCTTTCAATCACCCAATTAATCACTTTCCTACCCTCGAATTCTTAGATGTTGTGGGCACAATCGACGGAAGTCGGGTGCGCAATTCACTTTTGCGGACTTTCTGGCCAGTCCAATTATCTCGTTGGATGTCTCTACAAACCAGGGTTGGTTATTTTAATCGCATGTATTGCCAAGTGCTTTTTCTTGTCCACATTAATTCTGATCGGTAAGTTGGTTAGGCCTTGAATCAAACCTAGCCAACGACAGGAATGAGATATTTGTTCAATCTACGTCTAGTGACACAACACTGCCGTATCTGGTTGTTGATTTAAATCATGGAATCCTTACGATGTGAATGTGCCACCACAAATGTTGCTTAAATTTGACTTTGTCAGGTATTGGATAGCATGCTTTTCAAGAACAAAAGAGGGCATATCACGCACACTTCACATTCCACGTCATGTTTGTTTGCCAATTATATGTCAATATCGGTAGCAGTGGACGTGGACGCAGTCACCTTGCACTTAGCATTAACATTTCCTAAAAGTAATTCGGATGACGCCTTATTGTCGTAACAATTTGCCATTTCCAAAGTAAAACCTTTGTAGTGAAACTGTGCCACCGCAGAAAACGTACGAAGTTGGAGAGAGTTGCAGGCAGTGTCCACACGGATATACTTGTTACCGGAAGCAATGCAAACAGGCGCCAACTTCTAAGGAATCAACATCAACTTAGTCTCAGCTCTTGGAATTCTAACTTACGCGTTACTGTTTGCTTTATCTGATTTGTAGTACACACTTTCAACCATCTGTTTCACCTGCTTTGAATACTTTTTTGTCTTTAAATAGAACCTTCTAACTTTTTGCAAGGATTAAATTGTTCGTTTAAAAATTGTGCTTAGACAGGCAAATTAAATTAGTTTCTTAAAATTTAGGGGCTGACGTTCAAGTTTGTATAAGGAACATCTAACATGACAAATGCGGAATTTAATTAGAGGGAATATCGACACATTAGCACCAGGAATTTTCACTACATCTACAATCCACTGACTTAGGCTTTCAGGTAAATAAGCAAACGTGAAGGCCATATCACCAATCCTTAGTTTACACAAAAATTGTGGCCTTTTAATTGGCAGGTGGTAGTTCGACCGATTGCCCTTAAATCAAGTGGCAATATCCTTTGCGTTACACATAACAAAACTGAGGCAAATGGTCTTCCAGGATTTTAAGAATTTGAAGCGTGGTAAGTTCACAAATTCCCGAACTTGCACCCGCATTTTTTCATTTCAATTCGATTTGGCAAATCTTGCGAGTGCTGTCACATGACAGACCTGCAATAAATTAAAGATATGAATCCGTAACATACGCCAAAATTTCATGTCAGAGGTGCTGATTTGCCATTAAACATGCCCTGTTTGATTTTTAAATTATATACATATAAATGTAAATGCTATTACATTTAAACCACGTAAAAAATTTCAAAGAATGAACAAAACGTCTGCTAGTAGTGAGATAGAATATGGTAAACCAAAATTATGGCAACGACTTTCTACACTCAGTTGTACCGCATGTAAAATCTAATTTAAGGGTGCTCAAGACCACTGCTCTAGACGTATTTTTACTAACTGTTAAAGTGCAGCATAAGTCTTCAAAAAATACGTAGCTTCTGGGAACTAGTGATAAATAATCTTAATTTGCTAGTTAATCACCAACAGCCGTCATCACAGCTCAGTACATACAATACATACATACCACATCTAGTTGCGCAGATACCAAAATACACAGGAAATGTAGGAAAATATTTAGGTACCAGACAGAAATTTATCTAAAAGTCCAACAAATCATGGCAACATTGCAAACGACAAAATTTACCTCTGTCTCTTGAAACACTAACACTCAGCAGTGAAATTATATTGTCGTAATAAGCACCTATTTTACCATAGCCTTATGACCGATCGAAGTCGAAAGAGTGAAAGTGTGCAAAGCCGAGCACGTGACAACCGGTTCTCGAGGTAGAAGCGCCCCGTTTTTTAATACGTTTCATTGAACTCGTTAAACAAAATTTTAAGAAATTTAATTAATTTTTAAGTTTTTTGGTCAAATAAAAGCTAAATTAAATAAGAAAACAAAATATGCATAATTTAGCATAAATTTATTAACAGATGCGTTATCAGTACCTTGCCAATTGTGTACAGAATGCACAAACCTCGACAACCATTATGGCAATCACACGTCAAAAGTGCGTGCGTAAGAAATGCTAACAACAGAATCGCGCAAATTCGTGGTTCTGGTGTTGCATGTTAAACGGAATTTGGAATGCGTTAAAAGGCCTGTTTTTCGATACTTAATAATTTACTTACAGAAAACAGAGTTAGAAACTGTATAATTTGAAATTGACGATTCCGTTTTCCCATAGGTCGTCGCCTAATTTGATGATTTCACAATTGCCACAAATGCTCACTGGCATTGAATTATGAGTCCAATATTTCAGGGACAAATTATAATTACTACAATTTTGGAATGACTTATTTTTTGTATAATAGTCAACGGATTTGCTTAATTGTGTTGATTTTCTTTGCAAAATCTGCGTAATAATGGTAATATCCAGAAATAAACCAGCAACTCCTTATTAAACAATTGCTACCTCTGAAAAAATCTAGAAAGTTTAATCCATTTTTCTTTAAATGTTTTTGCAAACTTTCCTAATCTCGAAGTTTGCGATATCTCGAAGCCAAAGGAAACTGGTATTAACCACTTCACACCTGGCAGTGCACTCAATTTTCTTCCGGCTATATGCTGTGTAGGCTGAATATCTCTGTAGTATCTTTTTGATGCACCTAGTACCATCTATCTTGTCCGTTGTTTTGATTCTTTAATTACTTGCGCTTTATATGCTTTCGAACATTATTTTATGCGTTTACAGTTTCCTGACACAAAAACTAATTACCTTTATATTTAACAGTGCTGCATTTGTACAAAAGGCTTTGATTTGGCTTTTATCAACATATCCAAGCCGCTATTTTTCTTAACGAGAAATTGGGCTAAGCCGCGCAAATCCCACTACTTTCAATTTAGAAACCAATTGTGGTTTATTTCACGTTTTACTAAAATATATATATTTACGAACTTAAGTAGTCGACTAAGAAGTTGTCCCAGTTCCCTAGATATGTCATGGTCATGAGTCAGTTGAATAGCTACACACCGCAATTGACAGCTATTTAGGAGATATTGGTGCCAGTTTGCAGTGTTTCATGCAAGTCAATGGATGGTCTAAGTCCAAGCAAGGTCCTTGTACGCATACAAGGATTACACCTTCAGCCAACTCACTTGGCATATTCTGACGTAAAGAACGCTCAAGCATTACTAAATGCAACCCACGACCCACAACTGCCCAACCAACCGACAGACGAAGGGTATGCAACATGTCGAGCAACTTTACATCGCGGACTCCGCTACGAATCCCGAGGGAAGGTGAATGCGAAAAGTGAATCGGGCTGTATTAAAAATATCTGCAGAGAAATGAAATTAGAGAAGACATTGCCACGCTAAAACGGATGAAGCACGCATACACAAGGGCAAGCACATAAGCATCATAAGGATGGCCAGCAATCACGTCGGCACCGGCATGAATCCCATCACCTCTACTGCGGAAATCTTGAAACTGCAAAAGACCTTCCCGTTGACGTTTCCCACCTGGATCCTATCCTCGTCTGCGGTAATCAGGCAGTCACTTGCGAAAGTCGGACTGCAGCCCGAGTCGCCTTGTTCCAAATTCGCGTCGAGTCTTAGTCCCGCTGGTCCCGAATCTAGGCCACCACCCACCTCGATGAAGGTGTTCGTTGCTCGCTGAAATTTCTCCACGCCAGCCTCCCTATCCCACTTGTAGAAGACGGCTGGACTTGGTCGAAGCCGAAACAGGAACGAATCGCCGTTGCCGTAGAAGGACCACTCACTGCCGGCCGCCCAGAGTTTCGAACAATAGGCCCCGACGAGACCCGCACCAGAACCTGTTCGAATGAGAATTATGGTCTCGGGGTGACCCGTGGCACGCGCGTGAGCCGCGCAGTGTCCGAAAAGGGTCTGCAGACTGACGCCGTCGTGCTCGCTAGAAAAGATAACGGTGGGGGTGCAAAGCTGGGCTAAATTCTCATCCTTAATCGCACCTATGAGGGCAAGGATTTCGTCGGAAGTAGCTAGACTAGACGCGGTGGCGGTGGCCTTGGCAGATCGAAGACTGGCGCGGGCTATTTCACCCTTAGCCGCGAATTCCGCTTTCACTTGGCTGTACGCGGTGTAGGTTCGCTGGCCCGGGAGGACGCACGGCACCACAAGCGAGTCCACCAATTCCAGACCAGCGTTTGGAACTGTAAAAATTGCACGGGTTTAGGGCAAGTTAAAAAGCAACGCCTTTCGGTTTAATTGGGTTAACAGGCCCTGAAATTTGAGTGAGCAATTTTGGATTAGCGCGAATAAATCAGACTCGACAAACTGGTTCCCTTAAGGCCTCAATACAACCAACCAGGCCTGCAGCACATTCGCAAAAGCTTTTTAATGATACGACCAATAAAACCTTTGCAACTAGAGCCAGCTTCAACGTGAGCAACTTCTAGCATATTTACTTTGGCAACAATGCACACAACTTCCTCCGGAATTGTAAAGGCGATGTGGCACCACATTCAATCGTCCAAAACTTTCGACTTAATTTACCATGGCCTGTCTATAAACAACGCCTAAACATCGCATCAACTTCTGTTTCGTACATCATAAGGGACCTCGGATGGTTAACGGAGAAATTACAATGCAAAAAAAGCATTCGTAGAACCTCGGTTTGTTTACAAAGCAACCGGAAAAAGCAGGCAACAGCGGAACAGGTATCTCACTTGGTGTTTTAGTGTAGTTAGAGAATGCTAGGCAACAGCAGCAGGATCAGCCTTACCGTTCAGATGTGACTCATCCTTACCCTGTTGAAGGAAAGAGTTGGAGTAGATAGGAGGTTAGGAGGTGCTTACCCTTTGTGTCCACGACACTCCAATCTTGCAAACAGCATGTCGATCGTGGAATAATCAAAAACTAAATGCCTGACACAATCTGATATTCCGTGAAAAAAGCGGAATATCAGTTCTCAGAAGCCAGAGTGAGTAGCGAATTGACTAACACAACACTAAAAAAGCAGGCTACACAGTGGAGACACAGATGGGAGTTAAACTCAGACTAGCAAACACTATTAAAGTGTACAGAAGCCACCCCCTCACCTTGACAGAAGTTCATGGCCTTATCGACGGCACTGGTAATGTGGCGCCGTGACAGCCCGCGTATTCTGAAGGCCTTCTTGAGCAGCCCACTTGCGTTGGTTGGAGGGTAATTGGAGGCGGCGGATTTGAGCAATGCGCCGACATCCACAGCGTCCAACGTCTTTTCCGGAGTCGCCTTCATTGCCAAATTCCAGAGCTACAGGGCAGAGGGACGCACGTAACACCAACTGCACATCAGACAATGATGGACAAGTTGGGGGTTCTGCCAACCGTTTGGACAATGCTTCGTGACACGAGCATGCCGTCCCATCAAACCAACCAATTGTTCGTGGAAATGAGTTTTTGTGGAGGATAGGGGGATGTTGTGAGGGCCAACACGCTCCCCTAATCCACCGCGGTACCTAATGATTCCAATATCGACTGATACCGAACACTCGCCCAATGACGAAATGCATAGAACTTCACTTGGACTCGATTTTTAAAGCGCATTACGCAGTAAAAGTGTTTAACTAGAAGCACGAAATGCGATTTAGTGGGAATGGATGCAGATAAACTTGATATCAAGCCAGTATATTTGTACATCAAATAAAATATTCCAATTTAGATGCAACTAATCAAATTTTCAAATGAATTAGCCAATAGTCTCTCACAAAACCAGTCGATAGCCCAATAGGATCCACTGGCTAACCATCTACTGCAGCACCAGCAAATGACCTACACAAAGCTAGCCAAACACATTTCGGGAATAAGGGTAGTTAAAATCTGAACCAATCAGATTCAATATTTGCTGAAAACCAACCAAAACACCAGATAAAACCTGTCGAACAATCAAAGAAACGACTCAATAAATTGGCAATCATACCAGCCAGCTGGCCAAGCTAGTGCGATCTACAATTAGAGCCTTTGGCCAGATGCAATTTACACGACAAACCGTAATTACCAAGTTTCACGTTGAATTCTGCTCGACATACTGAGTTTAATGATAACCAAAATAAACATAACAGAGCAAGACATACAGACAGATTAATTGTCACACACACACACACACACACACACACACACACACACACACACATAACAACCAAAACGAGCTTACAAGAATCTGTTTGTTTGAAGCGTCGTCACGCGTGCCAACTCATGGCTCCACCAACCACGGCCACCCACTGAGCGGTTAAAATTACTGGTGCCTTAAATATGTCACGACCTTTTTACCGTTAAGCTAACCACGTAACTCACTAAACCAGTAGTCAATAATTTGCACAAAATGTCAGCTTTGAAGTCGTCAAACTGGCCAATTATAACTGGTAGTGTCCGTCGACTTTGAGCTAGCTAACCAGCATCGAATCGTCATGGTAGTAAACACGTCTGGTCCACTCGACAGCCCCGAACAGAACACAGTGCGTACGGACCAGTAGCAGCAGCAGCAGCAGCTGTAGGTGGCGAAATTAAACTCGGCAACACCGACAACACTGCATGCCTTTCAGACGCGACTAAAAAAAGCACCGCCAAATACTTGATGATTCGGTGTTCAAATGGGAAAATAAAGTGGAATGTGCTGCAAGCAAGAGGGGAACACGAAGGCACGCACGCACGCACGCACGCACGCACGCACACACATGTGTGCCATTTCCGGTAAGCCATAAAACTTTGTAGTGGTTTTTCCTTTTTTTCCTTCACAAAATCTCGGATGACGGGCAATGAATAGCCCAACCATGTGAACTCATTAACCGGCAAATATTCGTGAGTCACTTCACCCCAGAAGGCGACGCGCGAATCACCCGGCAATTTCAGAAAACACGTAGCGCGCGACATCTCATAACAGGGAACAGGCAAGAGAAAAAGGCGACTTCTCTTTAGAGTCTTTTGCTTCATCTCATACTCAGCTGTACTGGCAACTAACCAATAAGAGTGTAGTAGTTGTCACTTGTGACATCAAACTCATTCCCGTTGCTTCGCCAATTAAGACCAGACAAGCGGAGGCATTTGTGAGTCGAATGAATGCAGAAACACCGCGATGTGAAACGATGCCAATATTCCCGGAATCTACCCAGATTATATTGACAGCTATTCAAGCATGGAGTCACACGACATCAAACAAATTAATGATAGGTTGCCATGTCTGAAGACTTGACCCAACTATTAATTTAAGCCCCGTCCGTAGATCTGCAAAAATTTTTTAAAAAATTTTTGTAGCGAGGGGGGACAAAATCGACCAAACCATGAGCATACGTAGGCCCCACTGATTGTGACTGTCGATGAAGCCAACTTCAGATGGTAGAAGGGTGGAATTTTTCCGAAAATGAATTGCCACGAATGGGTGTGAATTGAGCTGAGTGTGGAGAAAGCGTGTACAAACTGGTAGGCCCCTACCTCCCGTGGTTGACTGACACAATAACCCACTGACGCGACGCCTGATCGAGCAGATATCTGACGTAAGGAGAGGAAAGATGAGCGTCCGTAAGTAAGATCTTTGTCGTCGTTTGCGACGTGTGCCACGGTACCGATGCTACACACACAAACGGGATGCAGCTACGATTATATAAATTGGCTGAGCACACGGAAGAACTAGGTTCAATAACATATTTTCATGAACACCACTGGCGCGTTGTGAAAGCCAATGACGACTACTTCGCAGCACTCCTACGAGATGTTAAAAAAAGCGTAGGCTGAGTAACTGGTTTCATTCAGTTTGTTTTAGACTGCTGTTGAGCGCGGATTTGGGGGGAACACGGAGGATAGAACTCACGCCGTTGACAGCATGGCTTGTGGGAACACAGATGGGTTGCCAGTTAGCGGCCGCAATCACGTCATTGCCGCTTCTCAACTTGTCTCTGTACTTCGCCGCCCCCCCCCGCCTCACCCACCAGCCTCCACTTCGCTGTCTCCCATAGCCTCGTTTCTACACTGGATGACTCACCCCACCTCAAACCTGCCCACGGGTAGACGTGTCGTTCCCTTTGCGTCCTTACTTTTTCACCGTCTGGTCGTACTGAGACGACGATGCTACACTTACACCCAATCGAAAAACGACATGGCCAAGATCGCCATTAATTAGAAACGGTTGTTACCGTCACCTCAGGAAATTGAAAGTGCCTAATCAAGACTCCAACAACTAATGGTGTCGACGTGATCACCTGATTCAACGCAAAGCGACAAAAACGCCAAAGATAACTTCCACGACAGGTAGAAGATAACGGCACGACAAGTAGAGGGTCTGAGATTGGCCAAAAATGTCATATTTCCGGTGGTTGTTATTCCCCGAATGCATATAGGTGAATTTTGTCAATTCAACGACTATCTCCACGGTTCACAAGTGATCGGATTGCATTCACTCTCTGATTCCTGACTGCGCAGCTGTGTAGACACATCTCATAATCTCTCGGATCTGTAAATACACACGAACCTTTCTTGGTTCTCAAAAACATGACCACAAACGCACAATTTATGGGAAAAACACATTTGGTGGAAAACCTTTTCACACAAAAACATCCTACACCTCCGGTAATTGAAACCTAAGCGGTAAATTCGATGCCATTTTTATCATAAAATGAACACAGTAAGTAGACGAAGCATTCTGGTACAACAGGGGTTAAATAGGTGCGTGCACTAGCCGAACGTAAAAGTCACTTAAAACAAACCAACCACGAGTACTTGATTGGACAAAAGTAACCAGAACCGCTACCTACCACAAGTCCCACGCGAAAGAGAACCTTCGTGCCCTCGACCAGGTAGCAATCGAGAATTGGGACGAGACACTCGAAGGGAAAGTCCCAGATAGCAACTGGCCAGACGGCTAATTGGTTCCGAGCCGCCTCATTGTGCGGCAGTCGCATGAAAAGCTTCTTTTTCGGGAATCCCGCAGCGCCGAGTTGTTCCAGAGCCAGACAACGACCCCGCCACTCGCCCTTCGATTGAGAGATCATGCCGGATTGGTCGAGGAGGGCGTTGAGACAAGCCAAGGCCTCTCTCGGTCGAAGGTAGTGCAGGAGAAGAGCAAGGATTGGCCAGGATTGCGGTGCGTACACAATCTGCGGACGCGCGACAGATACCTCGTGAAGCAGCGAAAGGTGGATAGCTTTGCCGCGGCTATTGAGGTGGTAAGTGGACTGCAGCCGTCGGTCCGCCAGCTCGTACCCCACCAGCAGAGATTGTTGAATCGGCGAGGGAGCTGGGGCCCCGTTGTCCGATTGGGTCGCCGCGTTCTCATTGGTTGGAATCTGGTGAAATGGTGAAACACTAGTTTAGTCCAACTGAACACCATCAAGCAACCTACCGTCAGTTTTTAACTCCAAATCATTACAATGCTATCTTTCTGAAAGTTAGATATTGGATCAGACACATCAAAATTGATACTGAAAAATGCTGCGCCAACTAGAAAAGTTCGCAAATTCTTCTGCAAAACTTAGTTCCAGCATGGGAAAATAGGGGGTTATTTGTAGCTCTAAGCGATGCAGTAACACTAAGGACCAATTTGGCTAACACGCACAATGGTTCACATAAACAGAACGCATGCAGCTAATCGGAGTGGCTTACTAAACATGCGAAATGTCAGACACGCCAGACACTAGCACGCAAATGGGACAAGGATTTCCGGCACAAAAACCAAAGTTGACTGTATGGGGTGACGACAACGAGGGCAACGCAGAAGGTTCATATCCAAACACAGACCCTCAAAACGGCGTTGCCGGTAAACTATTGTGCTATAATCCACTAACACGCTACGCTTACACCAAAACATTGGTTCCACTCGATTGGCAACAGCGGGGGTACATTCGCCACGGCTTATTGTGGATATCAGTTGGAAAATAAAGTAATTTGATAATTTGTCATTGGACCGAACATTGCGATTGACCCCGGGCGCAAAATCACGCCTTCAAGGTCGTAAACGTGACATTTTTATTTTCACCAGCATCAGCTACACGTGAGTGAAGCTGTGCCAGGGTGTGCAATTGCCAAGTACTACACCGATCAGATTTCTAACTCTGTCTGAAGGCTTGAACATGAGTTGGAAAGAGCCGTGAATAACAGCAAGAATAATTAGTAAAAGACAGTGTCGTCACGTAGGTATCAAAAAATACACCCGAAATTTGGCTGTGAAACTAATTTGGGTGAGGAGGAGGAGGCAGTGGTGGGAAGGCGCGGTGCATCTGCAAAACGCACCGTGGTAATTTGACGGGCCGCGCGCTCCGACGGTGGCAGAATACACGGCTGGCTCAGAATGCACAAAGTTGCCAGATCAAATTATGGGAAAAAACACGTGTGACATGAAAGAGGCATGTACATTTTGTCCGCACAATGTATGTGGAACCAAAATTTGAAAATTCATCAAAGAAAACAGTAAAGTAACGCACCACCGATGTATAAACAACGAGATAAACAATGGAGCGCACACTATGGTGGTTTAAATACGGATAGCAGATAGATTGTGAAATGACACAAAGACACGAAACTGTGCCTCGATAATGACCAAACACATTGTGGTCAGAGCTGTTAAGCAGTAAAGAGAACTCATACAGCAACTGCGAGTTTTTAGGCGTCTTTATAACAATTGGATATAGTTCCGAAAGCAAGAACTATTTTGTAGGTGCTGTGGCTTGTTTCAGTAAATTCACTTGGCAGAAAGTTAGCAAGAAGCATCGATAACCACTCGTGAAACGCAACTGATAGCCAATGACTACCCTTGGATATTCGCAGTAATTTTTTTAAGAAATAGGAGGTGGGGAATTTCGAAATACTGCACAAAAATAGACGAAAGCGCAAACTCAACAGACCATTTATAAATAATCTAGGTAAATAAAAACACCTCTTGTCAGATTTAGTAGCTATGAACTACAAATCAAGATGATCACAAATTTAAAACGTACCTTGAGTGAAGTCCCATAGCAACGACTTAGCAAATAGGGCCACAGCTGCCGTCTAACGGGATGATTAACAGGTAGGTTGAGCTTTCTAATCGAATTTTTTAAAGGTTTTGATGCGCTGAAGTGCTTCTGTGCAAATTCGTCGAGTGAAGTGGGACCGTCGAAAGAGCCAGCACTAGCGAACGAAGCAACATATTCCTCGTCAACCAGGTCAGTAAACGGAATGCTGAAAAGTAGTGAATCGATGACAATAAAAATAAGTTAAGAACCACAGCACGAAAGCTGACAAGCATGGAATAGAAGTAATTAAGACTAATTTAAAGGAAGCTAACAGACGACACGCTACCACTGTGAAGATAAATTAAGGTTAAATTATAGAAACTAAGACGGCAAAAATATTTTTGCGACTGGTTAGGAAAAAAAATTTTCAAGTTGCGAAAAAACCTTTCTGTTGGAAATTACCCTGTCATGATAGTCGTTAGGCTGTGCAAAACTACTGCGCGAATAGAAAAAAATCAGCTCACAACGCAACCACAAAGGCGCATCGCTTTCAAATGGACAACGAGGTCCAGCATGCTACCCTTACGTCCTCTGCATTGATTGGCTAAAAACAGCAGTAATTGCATTATTTTGATTCTGCTATTTTTGTTAGAGATGTGTAATTTTAATGTGTAAAATTGTTTTCTACCTATTTCTGGGTTAAAATAATTTTATTTTTATTTTATAGCTTTGGGATTTTTAACAGTTTTATTTGAGTTGTTGCAAATGTTAGTGTAGTGAAAGACTTGGAGGTCAAAATCTGATTGGGTGTTTCGACGTTTATATACTCTTCAGCCGAAGGTGTCTGTCGATGGGCAAAGCTAAAAAGGATGAAAAAAAGGAGCGTAGAGCTAGCGAGCCATCATCTAAACACAAACACAAGCACAAAAGTGAAAGAAGACAAGGCGAAAAAAAGGGTTCAAGCACAGGTGATGCCGGTGTTCATTCTGCTAACGCCTGGGAAGATGTCAAATTCGACTCTAAAGATCGCAAAGAAAAGTTTTTGCGTTTGATGGGCGCAAAAAAACACCAGAAACAATCCAGCTGCACCAAAGCTGGAGAAGAAGTGGTTACACACACACGGGCTGGCGTTAATGTCCAAAAAATAGGCGAAAACCTTGAGCGACAGTTTGTTGAAGGTCTCGAGCACAAGTCCTCACGCAACCGCCACGCTGGCCTTGGATGCTCGTCGGAGGGTTCTCTTAGTCCCTCTGGAAACCTTCCTATACGTTTAGACAGAGAAGAAGAGCCCGAAAAGTCTGCTGCAAAATCAGGTGGCAAATATTTGATGAATTTTGTAAAAAGTTGTAACGAATAAAGGCACGCTCTTTTTAGTGTCTTATAATTTCTTTGGTTTTTCTGCTCTAATGATGTCCAATATAGTTTCTAAGGTCATTTTTACCCTCATTCTCTTGTGTGACGACTTTGTGTTAGCAGAAAAAGCAAGTGTATCAGAGACCGTAAAAACACATCGTTTGGCTGGTTATTAGGCACCTAAGGTGGTGGTAGTTTGTTATCTGATTTTCTTTTTGTACTGGCGATTGAGATGTCCTCAACGGACGAAAATGCAAAATCTATTTCCATCTAGTTTGTGGCTCGCTAAACATCGTGATGAACTAGTATATGTAAATTAAAGGACATTTTTTAAGACGGTGCTCTTTCCCTGCTCCACTTCTGCAATTATTTATGGTAAATGCTTCTACGGCTCGTTTATCGCCCGCATTGGGTCTGTATTTATAGGAACCCCAAGTTAAACCCAGAAACGTGTTGTGGTTTATTCGCAAATACTTGTGCTGCCTGTGGAGGGTACAGGGTGGGACACAGCTAGCGCAAGAATATCATCGAAGCGAGTGCTGAGATCGGATTCGAGGTGGTCACGGTTGCGGATAAAGTAAGGGTAAAAGGTTGAGTTCTGTTGAGGGTCGTCACTGAAGTAAGCCAGGGGAGTCGGGGTCATTGTCGACAATGGAACAGTAGAAAGTGCATTTCTGTTTCCTTTGACACCGTTTTTTTAAATTTCTGAAGCATTTGCTACCACTGCCAGATCGAGACAGTTTAGTCAGACCTGAATAAGCTGGTTTCCTACCATGATTATAGATCTCCATATTTTTTCAATTCCAGGACGAACGAAATAGGGGGCGAACTGTTGTTTTTGTGCATATTATTTATGTGGTACTGAAAGATTTAAAGCAGATGGCATTTACACTCATTTTATACTCAACTAAATCGAGGTCCCGCAATGTGCTGTAGACGTTAGCACTTCTATTTAAAATTGTTTAATATTACAGCTCTGCGCCATCTTACATACGGACTGATGTCTTAGTTATAAGCACCACGCGAATTGACGTTTGTTAAATATAACTCACGGCTACAAATTCTTCAATTCAATTCTGAAATCGCTACCTTGAATCTGATTCAAGTCAGTGGCAGTTCAACCTCAGTAATTATTGACAAATCTCGGGTAGTGTGCTTTTAAATGGTGCTAATTCCCTTTTCAAATTAACCATTCAAAATTCATTTGGTGGCCTGGAGATTCGCTGAATGATTTTATTTAACACCTCGATTGAGTGCAGTGGGGCCAGCGCATGCATGACCTCATGTTCAAAAAAATTAAGTATTCGATGTGAATTCAAAACCCAAATTGAAATCGAATTTGCAAATATTAAACGCCTGTTAAATATAAATGTGGGATTAGATTGCATGGGATTTGATTGGTTACAGGTGGAATATTAATTAGGGTGGTCTTTGAAGGTATGTAAAAGCTTGACCTTAGACTTTGTGGCGCGTTTTTTTATCATGAATTATTGTTGCTAGTGTCGGGTTTCTGTACTTACCAGTTCGAAGTTTATGAAAGAACTTGGTGATACAACTTATCTCACCGACAACGAAGCTTTTAGCCGTCTCTGTTTACTGATTCAGACAATGAAACGGCGGCGTGAAAACCATCTGCTCATCCTGTCTACAACAAAGCCACATCTGTTCGGTAATTGTATTCAATTTGTTCTAGCAGTCACCGCAGTCAGTCAGTTAGCCTGTCCAATTGTCCTGACCCCAACTCGATACCAGGAACCAGTATGGATCTTGACGTTGAATTTCCGGATTATCCGTGAAATGCGTCTATTCTGAGCAAAGACGATTTCGAGGCTGAAGCCTACGTCCTGTTGTGGCAAGTTTCATGTACTCACGCTAACCCCGCGAGATGCATACAAGCCAGTATTTGAGGGAATCCCATGCTAGGTGATGTGTGTTTCCTGCTAATCGACCCCACGTCAAACCGATTTCTGTGAAGATGCACATGAAACCATCGGAGATGACATCAAGTTCGAGTCAGGCGAAATCACTGGACGATCGGTGCCACTGTGTTTTCTTTTCAATTCGCTCACCTGCGTTTCCATCACATCTTTCGCTCTTTCACTTTGTCCTTCTCGTGGGTGAAGCATCGACTGACCATAGAGATCTAAGTAGCCACATACTAGTCACTGCCAGTGTGCTGTTTTTCTGCCTATGCTCTCAGAGCAACCTGCCAAGTCGATTCGTTAAAATTCTTCTTAAACACAAAGTGAAATATTAGCGACGCGATATCGAGAATTATCACCGCTTTTGGAGCTGCAAATTTATTTAGATTCTTGCCTTGTATGCACTCAAAATCACTGTGCAAGGCTGCTGGAGGAATGCAAAGGTGTGCTTGCACTTCCTCAATCGAAAGTGGAAGTGCAAGATTAAAGCACAAGACCCTGTCGACCTTCGAACAAGCGTGTTTTCTACCTGCTGTGATTACCTTAGCACCAGAACTCGTGTTGGTAGCACTTGTTTGATTATTGCCGTCAGGCTGTGTGCGCCTTCTGTGCGTTATGACCTTCCGTCGACCCAAATTGTACGCGTCCCTTGACCCTTCATCTAGCGTTGTTCAGATGGTACATTTTGACTTGTGTGTTTGTCATCAGATATGCGGAAATTCACTTCGATTCGGAGAATTTTTCGCACTTAGCCTTGACAGCGAATCAGCAAAACACCCAATCACGTTGCTTCTCAGGCAGTTGGGCAACTCGTTTTTGCTAGCTAAATGGCCACTCTCAAAGCTACTGTGTCAAACTACTTGGTGAGCTGACCAAATTACTGGTCAAGAGTCCACACACGATGTAGTTCAAGAAAAGACGAGTCCTGGGAACGCAGCATGACCTTACGAGTGCACAGATAGGACTGTGGTTTGTCAAAAAAACTCCATCAATGTGTCGTTTTTGCAAAAATTTTCCCACCAAAGACCCCCTCCCCACCGATCGCAGATCCAAAATGTTTGCCACTAAATAGTAACTCCCCTTGCCTCTACTTCCGGCGATTAAATGTGAATAGCCTTGTTTAGAAGACAGCAGACGTTTTTTTGTTTTGAGTGAACAGCTACTAAACCACCTCTTTTAATTGTCTACTCCTCCAACTGGAAACATGGAGACGAAGTGTTAATCAAAACCTTTTCCAACCGATTGGCCAAATGAGCAAAATATTCTCAAGGTCACGCGTGCCTAGAAAAACAAGAATTTGGGTGAAGCAATTCAGGTGCTTTTGTTGGGCACTACCCAAATTGAAACCTTTCCTGCAAACAGATGGTGGCATTAGTTAGGGACTAGGATGTAGGATTTTCGCAATCTACGTTTACAATTACGTTACAAAGGCCTTCAGAGTAATGTCACAAGATGATACGAGGCCTTAAATACGTGACTAGGCTACTGGATCATTAAGAAAGTGGACAATTCGGTTCCCCCTTCGCTAACATGAGTTTAACGATCGATTAGACTTGCTACTTGTTAACCTGAAAATCGAGGTAATTAATCGAAGGGATGATATTTCGATCCCCCAATAGCAACTAATAACCAGCGCAGACTCCCTGTAGTTATTTTCTCATATCTTTATTTAAACGTAATTATCATTTTTAAATGCCTGGGGCAAGCTCTGATAATATTTGCCGTAGGCCAAATTAGTATGCAAACTTGTGGAATTCCGTTTCGGGGTAAGCTAATTATTAACCCAATGGTGTTGTGAGAAGGCCTGTGTTTTGTAAAAATTTAGCCGTGATTCACAAAGCACTAATTTTCTAACAAATTCTATTGTATTTCTTACGATACCCCAGTTTGGTAGCCTGGAAGGGATAAAAGATAAAATTCTAAAAATTAAAGCATGCTGTTGAATTTCAACAACAGCTAGTTGAGAGTTGGATTAAACTTTGGACCATCACATTCTCGGAAGCCGATGATACTAACCGGTCATCCGGCCTTGATATCTGATGAGTTATGTTCAAATATTTCGATAGCCAATCAAATATACGATTTAGTCTTAAAGGCAATTCACAACTTTCAACATTGCATTATAATGAAGAGATTGTCATTGTCATAGCAATAGGTCACGCTTAGGCCCAATTAAATTGACGACTCTGTGAGTTAGGTTGTAGTCACAAGGTCAAAGTTTAAATCGATTCGGTCAGGGACAACGAATGAATACGGAACTCGACAAATGAATGTCATGTGAATGTTCCTCTCGTAGAAACGGGGAAAAACACGTGATGCTTAGGAGGAAGCTAACCTCACGCCCAATGTTTTGCGTCTGACCAACAACAGAAAAGGAACTGATTACATGATGAGGTCGGGGACAGTTTCTGTAGTGAAATGCTTCTCTATTTAAGAAACCAATGGACTTTCTTACAGGATATGAGCTGAGCCTATAACATCCCCTGATTGTGCATCGAACATGTGGTGGCGCAATCAGGACGCTTATCGCATGCCGACAATTCTCAGGCGTCAGTTGTAACAAACTTTGCATAATTACTACACAAACGTGACAAATCCTTTCTTGACGTTTGTCATCCAAAGTGCTATTAAATTAAAACTATCGAAAACACATGTAGTTAATGTCTCTAATTGCTTCTATACACAAATTTCGCACGGATATGAAAGATTATTTAATCACAATAAATATAACTTATTTTATAATGCTTATTGCTTCATGGATTTGTAAAGGCACCATTTAATTTCACAAAACAACCGTCATAAAAACGTGACATCACATTTAAGTCATCATCCGTGGAAACGCCAGTATTAAAATCCAGGGTATACTTGGAATTTAGCCAGAAATGCATTCATATTTTATGGTACGATTTTTGAATTGGTTTGCTTTCTTCGACGTCTTCTTCTTCACCTTCTTTGAATGCTGTTAGTCCGGGATTGAAAAAACTGGCACTTTCACCTTCTGAACTCGCAATCAGGCTATACATTTTGGCTTTTTTCTTGCTAAGTCGACGTCGTCTAAAAAGCATATGTTGTTTTTATTAAATAAGCGATTCCCTAACTTTGGAAACAAAAGCATTGAAATTAAAGTTCCTTTACACAATTGGACCTTGTCTCCAATCTGTCCGACATCTAAAAAATTGAATCAAGCTTTTTTTGTCCCGTTTTCGGATGGACAAGTTTAGGTATTAATGTTGGGTCACACTGGTACTAATGTCGGTTTTACAGTTCAACTGCATGGTAGAGGCTATTTAAAGACAAAAATTCAAAATTCAGTGCGTTTTGCTCGAATCTATTTGGCGAGGTTGTCCTACCAACAGCGGCAAACCGTGATGTCAAAAATTGGTCCAAGTGACACATTTGTCACTGTTATTAAATCCTTGCTCTGGATGGCTAGGGAACTAGAATATGTATTGTCCAATATTGTGTATCATTAATTCCAAAAGTCAGCGTAAGCTTGTTGACACCTAAACTCTGGAAATCTGCTGTTTTACTTTCAAACAAAACCAAAGATTTTTAAAAGTGCAAAATTATACCTTTTGCATCCGAACCAGCAGACCAAAGTCAGGAGCAGCACAATAGATAGGCAGAGTAGTATGGATCCCCAAAATAGAGTGAATTTGTCAGTGTTCTTTAAAAGCTGCTCAATTTGGTCAATTTGGCCCTTTAAAAAATTACTGCTTCCAACCTTTTGCAGACTTTCTGAAAGATTCTGATAGCTGGGAGCGACCTCATCTAAGGGGCGGGAATTCATCCTAGAAAACGCTAAGCTGGTTAAATTAAGGGCTATTTCTTTAAAAACCAAGTTACAATGATAAATAAAAAACATCAATGGAAAATTGAGGAAGCTAAGATTAAACATGATTTCTAACCGACACACATGTAATTTTTTGGGTGGATCATTTCCTTGAAAATCTATCATACAACAGAAGTAAAACCTTTTTGATGCCAGAGGTAATTTAAAAAGTGTTAAAGATGTCTTTAAAGTAAATCTTATAACAGAAACTGGTTTAAAGAATTGCGGTTAGTGCATTTTATCAAATTATTGAAGACCAAAGAAAAAAAAACTAAAAAACATGCTTCCGCCAAAATGAATTGCAGGAGAATAAATATTCTACAATAAGTTGCAAATATTTAAAAGCCACTGATGAAAACTCTAGAAGCCCGCCTAAAAATACGGTAAAAAGGAGTTGTATTATTATTATTATAATTAAAATCTCGCAAACTCTCAAACGCACTCACATAACTGCAAGAAAACAGTTAGACATTGTCAACTATTTTTATACAGATTATTACTGATGACACATCTCATTTTAAATTGTCTATCATTTCTACCACAAATAATGTAAAATTAGTTGAGTTGTTTGAACTTGTTCGTAGTAAAGACCATTAAGGTTCACATATTTACGCAGAATAAACAATTCAGCAGGTTTTAAATATTTTAAGAAACAAATAGAAACCCTGCTGAAATAAAATCAAGATCCACGAAATACCTGCAGGCTGAAATTATACGTCAGCTATTATCGTTCGTGCGATTTGATCCTACTGACTGGGTTTAAGGTTAAAACCTGTTGCTGTTATTTATTCAAACAAAGCTTATTAACTGGCTACGATGTTAAGCTGTCTTGCATTTTTTGATATGTTTAAAATTAAAAAAGTTGTTTGATGATATTTAAGTGATTTCATAAAATCGTCTGGATTCATTAATCAAAATAAAATTGTGGTGCTAGTGTGGAGCGTATGTTTGTTCATATAATGTTGACTTTCCCTTAGTATTTTTGTTGATTTTGCAAAGCCTAAACCGATTTCAAAACCTTGTTAAACAATTAGTCCAGGCACGCCTTCAATGTGGCCCTTACGAAAATTTGTGACTAACCCAGGCTTTACTTTAGGGGAATTAGTGCCCAACTTAAATCGATACAGATAAGTAAAGCTACTATTTACAATATTTGGCGCCATAATAGCTCTAAGATCTATTTTAACCTTGTGTTAATATAAGTATTGGCGCAGATGTTTCACTTTTCTTGCAGGGTAAATATTAGCTACTGTAAAGTCAGGTGTTTTGTGTTCCTTTGTTCCTTCATCGAACCAAATTTAGCAAATCAAAACTACTTGAGCGGAAACATGTACCACTAAATGAGCTATTATATAAAATTATCTTATATAAATGTTTAAGTTGCTTGTTAAATACTATTTTTTGCTAAACTCGTTTTAATAATTTCACATACTTAAATGGTAGTACGATTACAGTATGCACCTTTTAAGGCAAAAAGGGGGCTTAAAGTTTGGTTTAAATTTGTCGCAATGTGCTATAGTTTTAAATAATCGGTAAGGTGGTATGCTACCTGTTAAGATACATAAACATCGGTTTTGTTATTATTAAGTCGCTTTGTTATTAAAAACACAATGTATGTGTGCTGTCTGTGCTTTTCATACTTCACTGGTTGTTTTAATGAGAGGCAGTTGGTCAAATCTTATATGTAATATAAAATTACATAGAGTTTCGCATCAAAAAATCATATCCGTCTATGCCTCCTCTCGCCGCTTATAACTTTCCTCAACCTGTTTTCTAATTTCTAATTTGGACAGCTAATCTATGTATTATGTGGCGATAACCCAATAAATTACACAGAATTAACGCTGATGAAATATGTCAGCGTAATGTTGAAATTATCTAGCCACTGGTAAGCTTCACACATATACTCTAACATCTAAGATTAGAGGTACCGATGGCAGCGAGGAAAAGGTCTAGTATCCTCTAAAGCCACAGTTCTAGACTAAAATAACCTTCTCCTGACTAAAATGCTTAGTAATATTTTAATTTTTTACGCTTACTTTTGCTTAGTCTAAACTTGGCTAATCATAGTCCCCATTGGCCACAATAATATATTTGATCTAAATTTTTAGTCTTTTTACAAACGTGATTTTACCTGAAAATTTGGATTACCTCCGTTATGGTCAATTATGCACTCCCCGTAAGCCTGGTAGTTTGCGTGAATTTCTCTGACACGCCACCTTTTCAAATTTTATCTCCTATTGTAATGTACGCCATGTGGTATCCTTGTCTAAGACACGAGGTAATCACATCCTCAATTCTGCGAATTTAGGGTCATTTGAAAGGAAAGCAAATGGGAACACCATTCTGCCTAATAGGTGTGCTTTGGTTAATTGATGCAGCAGGAAACAGATGGCAGTTTTAAATAAATCCGATGTCCTCATTGCACTAGACCGTTGAATACACCGCGCAATAACAAGTCATATTTAGTGCAAAAAGAAGCTGATTTTGGAGGTAACTATAAAAAGGGGTTAGGCGCTAATTGTAGAAGTTGTCTTTCTATCTTTCTACATTCAAATCTAGCTACCCATCGTGAGACTTTCGGGCTCGTCTGTGACAGCCGCCATTTTTCACGCCGGTGATTGGAATATAGACCAGGAAGAGAAGCAGTCCTGACATGGCAAAACATCCACCACACCAGTAGAACACGCCATGGAGACTTCCAGTGGCGTCCTTGACGTAGGCTGAAGCAGAGAGAGTGTGTGGAGATCCGATCAAGGTGTTAGGCTTTCAGGTCCACGACCAAAATACCTACCAGCAATGATTGGTCCAACAGCCGCCGCCAAACCTTTAAGGATGCTTGCGTAGCCAAAAGCCATCGTCAGTCTTCCGAGTCCAAGGAATCGAACGAACAGCAGAGGCTGTGTTGGACACGGCACACCTGAAAGGCAGCAGAATAAATGGGACCGGTGTCTTTACTTTCAAGGGCTTAAGCAGGAGCGTTTGCGGTCCAGATCAAGGTGTGCAGTGATGTGAAAAATCAAATCGAAGAAGGCCAACTTAAAGACACCAAATTAAAGGCTACCTACCACACAAGAAGCCAAACGACGCAGAATATACCGCCAGAACGCTGAAGTATGTGGGCAAGAAGGGCAGAGCAAGATGGCAGGCGGCACAGAGTAGGCACGATGCTGAGGCGATCAGAACGATATCAACCTTTGGAATATTGGCCGAGGCCCCACCGAAGAGCCTTCCAAAAGTATGAAGAATGCCTGAAGAGAGTTGTGATTAAGGTCATATAAGAAATGAACCCACCTAGAATGGTTATCAACAACATTGCACTGCCCCTCGAAAGACCCGATTCCAGCACAAAACTGAAGAAGTACACAAAGGGCACGAAGTACGCCAGCTGGCAGAAAGTGAACGAAGCTGCTAGCACGAGGAATGCGTAGTTGCAAAAGAGGCTCAAATCGAGCATCCGAACAAGTCGCTGCTTGAAGGAGACCTTGTCCATGCCCTTAGAAGACACAGGTCCGAGCGATTCAGAGCTCCGAATGGCATCGTCCGGGGATGCGACAATGGTGGGACAAATATCCGAGAAGGTGGCTTGCTTCTCGAGCAACTGCAGCTGTGTGTTAACGTCCATTTGAACGACAGAGATGCTACGATCGAGGTTCCGTAGACTCTTAAGACTCGACAGAAAGAAACCGTCTGGTCGTGAAAGTGGCTTCGCGACTGCACTGGTCGTCGACACCTTCGAATGGAGGTAGCTCGGTTGGAGACGAAAGTGTCCCAGACCATCAGGATTGCTCGTGTGGATTGATGGGCCATTTTTATCGCCATTCGTAACTTAATGCACAAAAGAAACAGTTTTTGGCAGATGAAGATGTCATATCCAAGCTAGTGAGAGAGAGAGATTAGTGTTTCAATCTCAAGGAACATAGAAAATGGATGTCATCAGTAGTACGTTTGTCGTTATTTGGGGCAAGTGATCAAAGTCAACATTCCGAAACTCTAACCTGACGTTGAAGGTTTCGTCAAAAGGGTTTGCTCAACATCTCCATCGGAAGCTGGAAAAGATCCCTCGCCAACAGTTGGTCGATTCCACAGTCGACTGAATTGCAACCTTTGTTCATGAGATAATTGGCCTCCCAAGATTGTTGGTGCAGACGCAAATATTTCCGTTGACGCCGTCTCCTGCTCGCCTGGAGGGCTTCTTTCTGGCTGCAAAATCGATGCCAGCATCAGCAATACTTACAAGCAGCCTTATATCCAGAGTAAAAAGTCACTAAATTGGTCCATTGTCTATTCGTGGTAAGCACTTCACAGAAAAACCAATTTGAAATTTTGCGAAACCTAATTCTCATTCCTGAATTATTCAAGGCAATCAACAATGCTAAAATGATGCACTTTATTCCTCTAACTCCCGATACTTAATTGGTTACCACTGTCGTTGTAAGATATCTGTCCTCTGATTGGTCAGTGCCACTCGACTCGTGAATATCATTGGAGGACCATGAATGAACAAAATCGTCATATTATTCCCAGATCCTTACTCTGACGGTATAGCTCACGTCAAAGATATGTCCATACGGAACTTCACGACCTAATGCTATCTGCCTCGCATCACGCATTTTTCGTTTTCCTGAATTACAATTTAGCCCGAACTACCACAAATCAAACATAACCAGTTCAGGAAACGTAAATATCTACCTTTTTTGTTTACTAAAAACCACGGTTTAATCAAATCAATAAATGCTGTAGGGCAGGCATTTTGATACCAACGGACTTAACCCACAAAATCATACTCAAATAATGGCTACCTTAACAATTAAGGTTTCCGATTCCTTGATTGGTTCTAGTGCAGATTTCGTGGTTTTCGGAGCTTTGCTTGAGGACTGATGCAGTGTGGTTTGGGAGGAAACAATCAGCATCTCTTCGATATCGAGGATTTCTTGAAGAGTCGGAGCCTCAATTTCAATTGGTCTCAGCATTAAGGCCAGCGTGAAGATCACACCGGCAACGACGAGGGAGTAGATGAGGACCGCGTGTCTCCACACACCATCCTCGCCCTGGTCGCCAGTAAGGAAATTCAACAGCAGTGGAACCAAGATGTACCCAAGGCCGTTGCCTGACGCTGCTATCCCGGAGGCTATTCCACGGTATTTCTCAAAGTAATACGTTACCGAGACTACGGCACAGATGCAGACAGCGCCTAATCCCAGGCCTAAGAAGCAATTAATCCAACAAAGTCTGGTTTTTGGTTGAATACGTCGTAGCTGCTTCTGTCAATGTGTTTTGTACATAAAAGAATGTTTGATTGAGTGGTCAGCTTCTTGTTTTGCAAGGTTTGGGTCAAGTTAGCCCACGTTTGCAAGAATTATGTGCAAAAAGCATGCTATTTTTTCGCGCGGACAAAAACCGCTTAATTAAACAAAGAGTGCTGAACGTGCTATTAATGAAACAGAAGTAGAAAAGCCAAACCGCTGTCTTACCAGAGAAGAATCCATAGAATACAACGATCCATGTGATGTTGTCAAAGAAACTGGCAACTGTCATTGCGAGACCTGCTAACAAACCGCCAGCACATGCAACCCACTGAAATCCCAGCAAGTTTACCAATGGACTGGCAAGACCCACTAAAAGTGAAACAAGTCACTGAATCAGCCGGTTGTTTGGTTTCACTGGGCCGAAACGACCATTTGAGAAGTGTGTTTTGCCTTAATTTCGTCATTTTGCTTATGACCTAACGGTGCCTTAGTGAAATGTGGGATCATTTTCTTGTTCAAACTTAGCGATGTATATGGGCGCAGCCATATTGAAACATGCCGGTCTTAGCCAATCCTCTGTCTCTTTGCCTTCCAATGGCATGCGATGAAGATATGCAGCCAACCAGAGAGGGAAACGGATAGACGGCGCCTGATGCGTGGTCCTGGCTTGTGATTGGTCAATAAAGCCTGTTCTCTTGAACCAGTCTTCTTCATACTATGGCTCGGGTATTGCACACAAGCATACTGTCACCGTTACTGGTGCTTCGCATGACCACCTTTTGAAGATTGGAACGTGAACTGACCAATCAGATTAAAAAATATTTCCCACCGATAAAATCTGAGTACTGACAAATCACACTCAAAACCACCCCCTCAGTGGATTTTTGGCTGCTCCCTCAAATTGCCTGCATCAGTAGATGAACGTACTAGCAGTGATGTAGAGACACGACTGGATGGCACCAGGCAGCGCCAATTGGTGCTCGGTGTAGTTGGCCTTGAGGAAGTGACTGTCATTGGTGAAACCAGCGTACACCACGCCGTAGCCGCTGATAGTTCCATCGCACAGAAGTTGCATGCATAAGGAAGCAACAAGAACCACCCACGACCACTTGGAATCCCGGTGTCTTATCTAAAAACGAACGTGAAATTCATTCATGACTAATTCCTCGGGGATTTTTAACTTTCTCACACAAAAACCCGGTGACATTTTAGTGTAATCTAAAAGAGTATAAAAATACAGGGATGGTTTTTTTACATTTCGAAACGCAAAATTTAGCATGACTCATGTTAATCATAAATTTTCCTTAAATTTATATTCGTTTTCTTACCGGTTTTGAGCAAGGAGATGTCATTAGAAATTATGCGAAATTGGAGAATCGGTTGTAGGTCCTCCGCAGTCGTGCTGTACTCCGCCTCTGACAAAACGTCGCTGCAAATTTGGAGGGCTCCCACGTGAGTGAAAACGCGTCAAGTTCATTTGGCGCGGCTTTCAAATTGATTTGCTGCTGCGGCCAATCAAAATGCAGGAAGGTTTGCGTGCGTATTTTATGAGCGCAATCCACGTGCTTTTAACGTCTATTGCAGATGAACGTGTACCCGAACATTACTAGAACGACAATTAACCGTACCTGGGCTGCAGAAAGGGCTATGCAACAAATTTCCACGTGTGCTATCAATGAATCTCAGATTCTGCGCACCTCAAGGTCGAAGCAGTAATCCAGATTTACCAACGGCACCTTACTTGCGGCAGAACAACCTTTTGTTATTGGCAACACATATCATCATCATCATTTTCGATGTCAGATCCAAATCGTGTTGTAACGGGTTCACCAACAGCGGTGGCGGTAGCGATTATTGGCGTGATTTATATTGTACAATTATATTTACTTACAACAAAAACGTAGTTAGTAATTTCCAAACCTTTTCCTTAGAATTTTCGGTTTGAAGTTTTGCATGTGTTTACTATTCCTGATTAAATGATCGTGCAGTTCAGCTCAAAGCCATATGGATATCGTTTATAGCAGCACAAAACTTGTGTATGGTGCACTGTTCTGTCCCATCAGGTAGCGACCTTGAACGCACAAACGATTTTCTAATGAGTCCCACGTTACAAATCTGGTAATAAGGAAATTAAGTTATCGATGCAATTTTGGATCACCAATTTCACCTCTACGTATCCACCGGGCTTCCCCAACCAACTCCTTTGCGTGTGGTAACAACTTTATTGACTACTTTAAGTATGTCATTCCAATAACGCGCGCCATTTTGGTCTGAAGGTCAGCCTGCCACGTCTTCGCTCGGTGGACACGCTTGAAATCGAGGTACATTCTAATTTTCACTCGCGGCTACCGGACTAATATAATCACAAAAAGATATACCTGCATGGGTTATTAAATGCCGCAGTCAACGCTCTCAGAATACCGGATCCTACTCAGGTTATGATCGTAGTCTAGTCTAGTGTGCACAACACACCACTTGCCAAGAGAGATTAGGTAGAAGCCTACTTCATTTAGGGCAGATCGTTAAATCACACTTTCGTTAGTGCCAACCCCAAATGATTCACCACACTCACACAATCCACGACGCTTCATAACAGGTACATGAATTCAGTCAGAGAATCAGTTCACTGTAACATGTTATCGTGAGGCAGCGAAAGCAGTGGTACTGCCAACTGGTGCATTTGTCGACTCACGGTCATCCCAAATGAGCTGACTCAACGATGGATCAAATGAAGAATGAGTCATGCGCATTCAGGCCCTCACACACACGAGTCATATTCCAGGGCATTAAATTTGCTAATTCTGAGGTCGTAAATTACGCAGACAAGTTCCGAACAGACCAGCACACAAGTCGGCGTGATTCTTCGTTGAAATTGACACACAATGATTGCGGTAACTGCCCGGGTGCTTCTGACTCACCCACCACGTAACAGCCTTTGAGAATTTAAAAACACACTCTTTTATAATGTATTGTTTTGTCAACAGAACGTGCAAAGGCTGTCTCACCAAAGTGGTCGTTTTTAAAGCCACGAACGGAAACGGTGTGGATCACAGCATGTGGTCTTGAACCACGTCGGGACCACTGAGTCAATCTAGCCCGACTACGCTAAACTTAGTGTCCACAAAGACCAGAGAGGACTAGGCACAACCGTTAACTAAACAGCTGTACGCGGTTGTGATATGTTGACTGAAACAGTTGAGTTAACTAGTAAAAATGCTGAAGTCTGAATGGTCACGTGGACAAAACGGGTGGTCGTGGTGGTGGTACATACAGAGGGGTGAATGAGCAGGCGGTCTCAGTGGCTAACGGGAACGCCGTGAAAAGGGGGACGTGTGTGTAAGGCTGAAATGACCGAGTTACTGGACGTGAATCAACACGATTCACCACAATGGTATTCCACATCCTCGGAAATCTTCCAGATTGTTGCCTATTGGATGGAACCTTTTGACAGTAAAAACACCTTCTGTGGTTGATTGGACCACTTCAAGGACCACACACATGCAGATATCTCGCGTGAAAGTCAGTCAAATTGACGCCGGTATGATGTTGACTCAAGAACTGCTTCAGACTAGCTATGCCATGTTGTGTACAAAACACGAGTTAACTTCCATGCTCAAACATCTATCCACGTGGTTTGGAGATCAGCCAATCGTCCCAGTCGTGCTCAAACACCAATGGGGGGTGATCCTTCGGGATAGTTGAGTACACAGCTCACCGCAAAACGATTTTTCGTTAAGCCCCGCTAACCGATGACTCACACGCTTCTTACAATCTCACTGGATGCTAATTCTATGTAAATATTATTTACCAACTCAGATCGCTCCGGCCGATAACTGGGTTAGCGTATGATTGACGAAATGCGTGCGCACGGTTAATTTGCATGCGAATTCGCTTGCTGTGTGTGTAAACCGGAGGCTTTTCAACTGATCATTCACCTTGATTCCACAAGTCCGCGCAGAGGTTAGATGGAGGGAGCTTAGTAAAAGACAGACAACCAGACAGCATTTTTGCTATTCCACTGACACCAGGTTCCTTTCCATGTACATAGTTAGAAGTGCACTAGTCTTCAGTCACCATCACTTGAATTGATCAAATAGAAGTTGCCGCGCTACGGCGATATTGATTTTCTTATTGAGCACTGATTGGTCATCTTTGTTCACCGCTTCTCTGAATTTCCGGAAATTCCTGATTTGTCCAACTCAGCTACTGATTCGTCAATGCTGACTCAGAACCAAGTCTCTTTTATTTAACCACGACCTTAAACTTCACCTGAGGTGCCTAATTATTTTGACAAATTGCTTTAGTTCTTTCATTTGACCTAGCAGATTTTGACAATCAGTGGCATTTTACTCAATTTTTAAGGTTACTAATTGTGTAAAGCTTGCACGATTCACGATTTCGACAAAATATTAAACGAAAACGTAAAAGAGCAAACAATTTCTTTACAAGACTTACGATTCCGGGAGGAAATAAGATTAACAATTGCTGGTTACCTAGATATCAACCAGAAGTCTGTACTGCTAACAAGATCTCTCTGCCAAGTGCGTTGGCTTAAGATGAAAACATGTAAGGATTTCAATACCCCTGGCTTGCATTTCACCTGCCCTAATTTGATTAAACCACTTTTTATCACCTGTGACTACGGTGTTGAGCTACAAAAACACGCACTTTTGGAGGTGTGATTCGAGGCAATGAAAAATACCACATCCTTAGGGTTCGATGCCCTAGACTGCAAATATATTTTTTACAAATTCCATTTGTTGAGTCCACCAACCAACGAATGACATCCATTAATCGGATTTGTTGCTTCTGGCCTTCTTCTCCAGCAGTACACTTAATAACTCCATCTAGGAATCCAAAACAGGAATATCGATCAGCATCCAAGCAACTAGATTGGGTGATCACTTAGCAGGCGACGCCTTTATGAACCTGCACCTTCATCGGTAACCTACGACATTCTCTTTTCTGCGTGCAAAACATCAATCAGTTTTCATTTCAATGCTTCTGGTCGCTGATTGGTTTAGGCGATTGGCACTCACATCTGCGCACACCTTTATAAACCGCCGTCGTGAACGCCTCTTTGCTCTTCGTACTCGGTCCTCTACTGATAGTTGCCAAGCAAAATGTCCTTCTTCACCCGTAAACTGTCCAAACAGGACTCAACGCCAACCCATGAGAACAGGAGTAAGTTCACTATCGACCAGTAAAATTGCTCCGATTCTAATCAGCCAATAGATCTCCAGTATCATCTCACCCCTTTCTTTGTTCCCCTCCTCACAGAGTCATCTGCCATGGATGATCCCGAATGGAAGTCAATCCTCGACATCAAACATGAGGTTCTGAAAGCTTGGCGTCTTCCGGTACGTCCTGATTGTGACGTTAAATATAAGATAATCTTACTCAAAATCAAAATCACGCATTTACTCCCAGGGCTTCAGTCATTCTCGCGTTTACAAGTAACCTAGATCGGCTTTTGTCAAATTTTGCAGGACAAGGGTCCCGCTATCCCCGTGCCAGATGATCAAGTTGGATTCTTTTTCAACGACCAAAAATACGTTGTGTTGAAGACGTTCAACCACAACAGAAAAATGGCCTACAATCTTCACTTCTGGATGGGTAAGGAAGCGGCAGCGGTGAGTGCTTCGTTTTTTTGCAAGAATTCGTGTTTTGACAGCCATAGGGCACTTCTGATGCTTACGGTTCTGATAGGCTCACAAACTAAGATTCTAAATCTATTCTAGTTGCGTAGTTACAACTTATTTTGTGTGCTATAAAGTTGGCTCCATCTCTTGCACGGCTATACGTGTACGGATTTCCACAAATTCAGTCATCATCGACTTCAGTAATTCAGCGATAATATTGGTCAACTTTGGTCAAGTTGAAAGACATCTGCGCATGAGCTGGTTAAACCATTTCTGACCATGAAAAAATTTTCATTTTTGTTTCATTCAGAAGGCAAGTCCAGATCCACCAGAGAAGGTAGCTCAAGTGATGGCTCTTTTGGATGGAAAAGTTGTACTTTTTCGCGAAATTGAAGAAAACGAATCACCTGTATTTATGAAGTACTTCCGGGACTTCGGGTATGAGGTGGTGAATGTACTTGCCTTTCGTGTGCATTCTTACTAATGTCGCACTATAACCCCTTAAATCCAACATGCTTAAATGTAATGTGAGCTTGTTTTTTGCCTGTGGAAGTTAAACACATGCCAAATAGGGTTCTTGATTTTTTGTGGTTAACAGTTTTACACCACTTAGGCGAGTTGGAGAATCACATTTGGCGGTCTCAGAGCCAAAATGTGTCTCCTCTTGTGGGCGTTTGTGCGTTGTGAGTGCATCTAATCAAGCGAGTTGCTGGTTCAATTAGTCTTCATCAAGCTTCAATTAGATTTATGACTTGACAAAGGATTAGCCAATAAGAGTTGGACTTTTCCTACAGACCAATCTCTTTAAACCTGACGAGGCGCCTGGTTTGATTTGGTGAATTTGTAAAAAATTGGAGTGGCTAGTTTGTCGAAGACAGGAAGACTGATTGCATGTTTCTAACCATGGCAATTCCAGAATTTTCTCCGGTGGAGATGGCGGAATCTTTGACCCCGAAAACCCGCAGAACTATCGTCGACGTCTTCTTCATTTCCACCTGATGAAGGACGGCAAGAGAGTTAATGTCACCGAAGTACACATCTCGAGGCAATCTCTCGGATCTGGCGACGTCTACATCCTGGACGAGGGCACAAAAATGATCCAGTGGAATGGATCGCGTTGCGACGACGAGGAACGCATATCAGTAAGTTCTTGTGCGCTTTTAAAATCCCTTCCAAACATTGTTTTAATTGGTCAAATATTTCGTGTACCTGTTTTTAGGCAAGAAAATACATCGAAAATGCCCTGAAACAGCGGAAAACCAAGTGCACATCAGAATTCTTCGACGAAGAAGATTTACTAGATGTTGTAAGTAGTAACTGTTCCCTGTATGGTAAGTGAGTCATGTGCATTCGGGCTTCACACACGTCATTTTCCAGGGCATTAAGTTTGCTAATTTTGAGGTCATAAATTATGCAGACAAATTACCAACAGACCAGCACACAAATAGTCATAAATCTTCGTCAAAATTGACACAAAAATCCGTCGTCTTTGCAAGAATTTGCCAAACCATAGCTGTACTCATATTCACACCATGATTGCGCTGCGCAGTACCTGGCAAATGATCTTTGCGAGTTGGCAATTTCCCGTGATACTCGTGTTTACGGCCTTGGCTGATTGTAATCGTCTTTAAAACAATCTTCCATCGATGTAGCTGTTTGAATAAATTTGGAAAAGATGTGTGGTGACTGCCCGGGTGCCTTTGACTCACCCACCACGTACCGCTCTTTCAAGACGTAAAAACGCGCTCTTTTTCGTCAACAGAACGAGCTGTACACAAAACTCGGCAACGCTCCTGTACCACCTCGCCAAGTTCGTCTATCCAAGAAGACCTTCCAGAAGAAGATGTTCAGGTACGCGGCCGAGATGGTTATAATGCGTCATTGTTTCCTCGTGTGCGGGGGCTCACGTTTGTACCATGTGCGATGGGGTCTACACTTAGAAAAACACACCAAAGTGACCGACTGGCGCATTTATGCAAATTGTCAAGCAGAATAACTCTGTGCTTTCAGACTGTCGGATGAAACAAAGAAACTGGTGCTTAACCCGGTGTACACTGGAAAAGTCTACCGCAACGGAATCAATCCAGACGACGTAACCTTCTTGGATACCCTCAGACTGCTCTACGTCTACATTGGACCCGGCGCCAACGAGAACGAACGAAACTCAGCGTGGCCACAGGCAGATGTATGTTCATAGCTTGGAGTAGTTTATGCAAAGGGTGGGAATTCTGAAAAAAATTACTCCATTTTTTCTTGAAGAAATACCTCAAGGAGGCCAACACGCCGTACAAAGCCATCGCCGTTTTCACTGCTGGCAGCTACTGTCCTGGCTACGATGAGGTCTGGGATGATCGCCAAGAATAGACCAAGATGGATTCGAAGGCTGTGCACTTTTCCTTGCTATATTTAGCCGAGTTAAATAAATTTTTCTAGTCCTCTCGAAATTCACCCTTGGCTTAGTTTCGCTTTTCAGCAAATTATTTTGCAGTGTCAAGTTGCACTAGTTTGAGCTAATCAGCCCGATTCGAAATTTGCAGACGCGATCCGAACACCATCTTTCACTACTACAGCCTTACTACTTGGTTGTTTTAATTGTTTGTTAAGTAAATTTCTAGGGGAACTGATTAACGGTTGTTTTTTTGCATTATATGAGGTTAGCTTTCGATAAAATGAGAATATTGATGAGTCCAAAGACGACATGTGGGTAATCTGGAGGTTACATCACATCTTGGCATGAAATGTGATTTTTACAAAATCACTCCTGTAGCAGCGGCAAATGCATACAATACTAATCTGATTAGAAGTCTGTCTTTAGAAAAAAACATCTTGGTGTTTAATTAACAGCCTACTTTTCTTCCTAAACACTGTCGCGCACACTATTTGCATTTCTTAGTCTCACCCCATTGGTCCATCCTAGCATCGAGTGTAGCTGTCATATTAATTCGATTCCACAAGTGATGGTTCACAAGCTGACATCTTTTCAGGAAACGTAGAAGTAGCTCACCAGAGGTGAAAGTTCCCACGAGATTCCAGCGATTTTTTTGTTTTCGTGTGAATTCTTGATTCACGCGGCATGAGATTCCACACTCAATAAAGTTTACAAATGCACATAAGGTGACCAACACCAAACATGACTTACCCAATCGGTTTATCTCACAAACTGGTCAAAGTATTCTCCGGCGCGCATTTTTTTAAATTAAACTACAACATGAATGCCAACAGCAATGTGAACGATGTTTGGTGATCCGTTATTGGTATGAAGCAATTTTAGGACTAAACGATAAACACAGACGGACATCTTGTGTGGGTCTGATTTTGGAGCGAGGCCATGAGATGTTTATGCATGCGGACGACGAGGTTAATCAATTACCTTTTGAAAAACTCTTGTTATGATGTCATTAGTTCGCTTTGCTGAAGCATACTCGAATTTGTGGGCCTAACGTGCAGTCTCAAATCACGACGTGTCCACTATGTTAAATTGAGACTGATTACGCTACGATGGTATCCTCGTAGTTGACGAAGACCGGAGAGGACGAGGCATAACCGTTCATTAAATACCTCAACCAACTTGGGCCGTGATATGGCCTGAATGAGCTGCTAAATGTATAAACGTCCCAACGGTCAGACGGATAAAGTAGGTGGTGGTGGTGGTGGTCGTGGGACAACCGGGCTAATGGACGTGAATCAACATGATTCAGCAAGAACATCTTATCAAGAAGCACTTAGAAACTGTCTCGGTGTCATTTTATGGTGACCCCGAAAGGGAACTATTGATTGGTAGTTGGAAGGTCACAACGACGCACTCCATTCAACGGCCAAACATGGCTGTTAAAAGTAGCCCATGGCATTGCATTTCCAATCCTGCGTGAATTTTCATATCTTTGAACCCCAAGATCTGCAACAAACAGCGTAGGAGGTCATTCGTATTGATTTCGATGGAGTTCATCATGGAAGCAAAATATCTATTTTAACTTGCTCAGATTCGGTTAGGAGTTAGGATCTGTCTCACGCCACATATTCTAGCCAATCAAACGACGAGAATTTGTTTATCAAACAACCGTTAACCAAAAAATTGCATTCTTATTCACCGAGAGTTTATTTTACCAGAACATTGGTATAGTTTCAGGACTTAGAATTACTTAAAAAGGAGAAAGAGCAGCTACAGTGCGCGGTAATCTACTCGTAGTCATCCCAAATTTCATCAAACTCATACGACTTCTGTCCGGCCTTGAGAAAGTGCACCGACATGTATGGACGCTGCATATTGGATAGGTATTTCTGAAAAAAGAAATCGCACTGAGGACACCAAATGACTTGCCGTTTCAACAATCCCCAAATTCGATCGATAAACACTGCCTTTTCCCTCAAATAGATTTGTAAATGGCATAAAATCCAACACAATGACCACGCACGATCCCACTGGCTTATGTTCTCATTTGAAAAAGACTAGCAGTTTGATTGGCTGCCAAGTTGAACCTAGCCGTACATAATTGGACACACGCTAAGTGTACCTCTGCTTATTGGCTTGGATAGTCGTGAATCGTAGCATTTGGCAAGCACTCACCCTAGCCTCTGACCAGGCACCTTCGCGTTCCCTTTTGGACGCAGTTGGTCCAACGTAGATGAACAGTCCATCGATCGTGTCGACAAAGTTGACATCAGTAGGCTCAAGTCCGGCGTGAGAAATCCGACCTCTACACACTGGAATCAATTTCAACGCACCCGAATCGTCTGAAAGCCTGCAACGCAGGAAAAGCAAAGTGATTAAATGACATTTTAGCTCAACGTCACACACAACTAAATCTTGTGTCAGCCAGTACCTCAATAGTGCCTTTTCAAACGCCTTGGGCGGATTCGGCAGTGGGTCCACAGGCTCATCGCTCAATAGACTTGTAAAAGGATTCTGCAAATGAGAAGTTTCCAGCATTTTATCACCCCAAATATCGCGGGATAAGAAACTACGTAAAGTTTCTAGATGAAAAAATCAATTCTGTAAAAATATGAGTTACTTACGAAGCTCAAGAGGTCTTCTTCATCGTAGAACTCACGAATCAGTTTACCTTTACGTCGGCCCAGGAAATTATTGATGTGCTTGCTAGCCTGAAGAAAAAAAAACACAGCACAAGTTGTGCAATGTGGTGTGGTGAAAGAGCTTGTTGAGGGTACAGCCCTTTCTTGTGAAGGTTAACGCACTTCTCTCAAAATTCCCAGGGCCCAACTCTCCTGGAATTCAAGTGTTAATGTGGAAACATGAAAGAAATCTGTCGTGAAAAAAATTGGCACCTTCACGCAACACTGCGCACATGGCGCGAGTCTTATCGATCGGCCTGGTTGAGCGCGCGGTGCAACTTAGTGAGCTTAGTTTGTGCAAAGAAGGTGATTGGCTGGTTCCACCTACCGCCGATCTCTCCTCGTCGCTACAGGAACTTCCGTTCCACTGAAGCATCTCGCGACCAGTGTCGAGAACAAAAACGCAGTGACTATTTAGCGCCTTTTTGGAGGCTGGAACTTGTCTCAATTCGCCACGAGATCTATTCAATTTGAACAAAAGTAATCGTGGTTTGTAGGCCCGGGGGTCATTTTCGTTGAAGGCTGTGTCGACGCCGTCGTGGAGAACACTACAGACACAAAATCAATTGGAATATTAAAACTGAGATTTTCAGTAAAATTCTAGCTTCGTTAGCACGCCCAATATTTGGTGTCGTCAAGGCGAAAATCGCGATGTTCACTCGCAACCAATGAGATTTGACTTTCCATTGGCCATAGCCAATCATTATTTCGTGCTAGTACACAAAATTTGGTGTTTTGAAAAAAATGAAGGAGAAGCGAAATCTAACTTACATGAATGTTTTGAAGTAATGCTTTACTATGGACGACTCAAAGTATTCAATTTCCTTGTGGTAGATGACCCGATCGTGTAGAAGTGCTGACAGTTCCATAACCTTTGCAGGGGGCTCTGCGGCGATATACTAAAATTCATTTTAAACAAAATACATTCTATGTCTCGTATAGTGTGATAATCGTCTACAGCAAATCTTTATTTTCCTCAAAAAGCGTACTTTAACCATGGAGTGCGGAATCCAGAAGTGAAGGTCATAGCAAATCTTGCGTTGTTTGTTAGCAGCTTTCAGCAAAATGTAGATGGCATCGTCGAAGAAGATGCCGTACTCACTGTCCTCTACCTGCTTCACTTCTGAACCCTACAAATGTGACCTATCGATCCGGCTGCAAATCAAACCAACCTCTATCCGCCAAATCAGCAGTTCTTCCTTATTTATCGATTTTACCGGATTCCATGCCGGTTCGAGCAATGCTTGTTCACCTAAAGGGCAATAGTTTACGGCAGTCAACTCTTCACACACTCCAGTTAGGATGCCTTTAAATGATACCACATCACGTCGCGTCAGAACCTGCATCAATTACTTACTAGGCTTTTAAGTAGTGTGCCCTTGACAATACGGTAAACTGATTTTGAGCCAAAACACATTGAGGATAAATTGCGTCTGTTGTTATTTGACTTATGCGAAAAATATGGCTTCACGAATTGTCCACATCACTTAGACAGCGAGTACCCTATCAACTACTTAATATGCTTTTAAGTAGCTTATCGTTAATGATACATTGGACAGTTACTTGGAGTGCTGGTAATGTGGTGGTAATGTATGTGTAACGACTTACGTCTTTCCTGTAAATCCGAACTGCTCTGTTCGTCATCACTGTAATCTATAATTAAACCATAGGTTTAAACGTAACCATGGTGACAACAATTGATTGACGTTTCTCACCGCATTTAAACACCATGAGGCACTCCTTTGATGGCTTTCACTACATTCGTTTTAAATTTAAATTTTGAATTCCCATTGAACATGTAATTCCTTAACTTGAGATCATGCTAGCACTGTCTTCAGTGCATTCAATTAAACAGCTACATATCGAATTTAAAATGAAACCGATCAGCATCTTTCTGGCCACAAACTGACTCATGATTGGTTGGGCACAAGGATAATTGACAGATTGAAATTTGACAAAATTCTCAACATTAAATGGAGGGCAGGAAAAGACCAGTCTATTTGGAAAAAATAAATTATAATGCGGTGTTTACGTCCCCATTTATCCAGGCATCTTCATGCGATTTTCTCATTAGCGGTTCAGATATGTTTGCAGTTGGTGTTAACAAACAGTTGAATTTGTGACAAGGAAATGACCTTGGAAGTGGAATCTGATTGGTGGATCGAATTCCATGTCCCTCTTTCACACAACCTTTCAAGTTACAGCACCATTGATAATTTTAAAAATGAGCTTTTTTGTAAAAGCTTTGACCTTTTTGAACCGGACACAAGTGCTAGATTTACACAACCCAGTATCTCACGAGTTGTCTTATTCACCAATCGGTGTTAACAAACAGTTGAGTTTGTGCCGAGTAAGTGACCCTTGAAGCATAATCTGATTGGTGGATCGAATTTCACACAACCTCTCAAGTTACAGCACTGTTAGTGATTTAAAAAATGAGCTTTTTAAAAAATTTGATCTTTGTGAATCAGTTCCTGTTAGATTTGCACAAACCATCGTCTCACAAGTTATGTCCTTCATAACTGAACAATAGGAGTTGTGAAATGAAACGAATGCTACATTTTTTGCCCAATCGTATTAGATAAACGCAAAAGTCATGAGATGTTTTAGGAATGTTAGCTTGGAACAGATGCAATGTCAATAAAAACGAACTCACCCCGGTCATTCTCCAGCTTCTCCGAGGTGGAACGTTGAAAGAATGCCGACATTCCGCCGCAGTCGGTTGGAGCAAATGAGGCATTGATGCTCCAACGGTACCCTCATGTGCTCCAGAGGTGCTGGTAGGTGAATCGACGAGGACACAAACACACGACCTTAAGGTGTTGAATAGGGTTCGTTTGTAATGTTTTGTGCCTTCTGTCGCTCAAGTGAATATGCCGGTAGTTGTTTCATTCATCGTTTGCAGTATCAGCATTAAAACAACCGTCAGGTCAACTGTAACGCGGCAAATGTTTATTTGAACTGAACTCGAGCGAGTGAACGCTTTACTGAAAACTAGGAGCTGCCCATGTGAGAAAATGATCGGTCATTTCATTCTTCATTTCACTGATCTCCAGGGCAAATTTTGGTTGCTATTTCCAAGCTTCTAACCAATTGTGGGGATCGCCATCTTAAAAATGGCTGCACATTTAGTCCTGAGTGTTTGTCTGTGCACTCAACAGAGCGATTTTGGGTGTTCAATTGATCTCGGTCAGGGGGTGTTTTGTCGTGTGTGTGTGTGTGTTTGTGTATGATGATTTGTGGCCACAATGTGCAAATTTAGACCATCATCGATTACTTAAAATATGCTCGTTGTTTCCTTCTACAGCTGCTTCGTTTCGATTTTGTACACAAAATATCGATATTTGTTTGAATTCACTGGACACAATGAGGTGGATTTAACGGCACCGGTCAGGGGTATTTTGGTGCGTGTGTGTGTGTATGTGGTGTTTCGTGGGATTCATCCCAGGCCCAAAACACCCGGGGGGTGGAGCAGTAACTTGCGTGGCATTTACACAATTTGCCGTGTAAGTGATGCTACCTTTCACCAAACTCCATTTCGACTGGTCTCCCACTAAAGGCCAGAAGAGAGAGAGTGTGAGAGTGCGTTTGACCTTGGGACAAAAAGAGGTGATTAGCGCCCGTTTTTGGCCATTCTTCAAGCAGACGAGATGGCGAACAAACGGTGGGCTTGGAAAGACCAGGATCTGCCCCTGTTTGGGCAAGATTCACACCGCAATGTACAAAGTTAGTTTATACCATTTTTAGAGTTTTTCTGTAATTACCAAGGGACCGCGTATCTTGCATGCTTGTGCTTCCCTCCTCCTGTTTGAACCTCATCAATTACTTAAAATATGTAGATTTTACCTTCTACCGCTATCACGTTTTGATTTTGTATAAAACTTTGACCACGTATACAAAAAATCGACATTTGTTTGAATTCATTGATTACAAGGCGGTAGATTTAAAGACCATCATCATATTGACCATGTTTTCATGTGCCTTCGCTTTTTTAACAAAAATATAATTGGACTTGGACTGATAAATATAAAATGGATGGTTTCCGTAAATGCGGTGCCAACACGCACAGAATATCGTGCAATAAAAACCTTTTTTTCACCTCCTAAGGCTTCAAAACGCGTTTAATCGTGACTTTTTCAAAAATGCTTTTCAGGCATTAATGTGACAGTTGTTTAACTGCATCAATGAAATCCCCTTAATTTGTTCAACACTTCTGCGTGAGAACATATTTTGTCGGTTTTTCACAGCATGTCACGTTAACCAGGCTTGATCCAAATTCACGACGTGCCTCTTAAAACAGCACGAAATAGAATTAACCTAGCAAGCACTGGTGTTATGGCCCGGATTATGTTTGTGTGTGAAACCTTTCTGTAGGTCGCACATCTCTCATGTAAGCCGAAATGTTCAACAACTAAATTGGCAGCCTATTTAAAAAATTGCCAAATACCCTTTACTCATATGTGTAAGTAGCATGTTACATTTCTGCCTCGCTGACAAAACTATCGACATCAAGAGTGACACCGGTCTGACTTTATAGCACCAAAATTGTTATTACACCTACTAGACCACCTGAGTATGGATTTCCACGATATTGGTCGCTTCCTCAAACTGAAATTACTCGTTTGTAGGTTAATTTTTGGGTAATAACTGGATAATGAATGGATTCTAACCACTTAATGGTGCGTAAGTTTTCACTAATCTGCCAGTTCGGGGCTAGTGTAAGTGTGGATTGCAATAACGTACGTGCTCGACCTACATTACTTATTTCCCAAAAGAGTAGTATATCTAAAATAAGTTAACTAAATTCGCCATTAATACGTGACACGCGAGGTTGACTGGCGATCTCGTCGATGCGCTGAAGTTGAACCGGATCGCGGATCGATTTGATCCGGGTGCATTAGATCGGAATCGCCTTACTCATTTCACAAGAAACTAACTTGACACAGCTTACCTGCCCTTTTTTTAAGAGAGCGATTCGTTACTGGTTGTAAACAGCGCTTGTTTACTGATCTCTTTGTTCCACTGTCAAACAGACACGCCGAATTAACTGGAACAAAAAAATATGCTGCGAAGGATCCTTAATCACAAATATTTAAACAAAAACTAAGCCAGAGATTTCCAATGGTAAATGTAAACATGCCGGATTGTATCGTCTTGCGCTTTGCACGTCCAGTTAACAAATGAAATGTGGCACTCAGTGTGGATGGGAATTAAAACAGCCGTCAAATCAACTGTAACGCGGTAAATTGTGAATTAGTGGCGTTGGTCTACGCGTGTTGAACTGGTACAAACCATGCCGAAAACGGCTGCAATCCACTGACAAGTTTGTCCATTCTAAGATGTTTCCAAGGCAACCCAGCTATAATTTCTGATGTTTACTTTCAACCCCCAAGGAATGTGGATTGAAGCCGCAAGAACTTGTTGAAGTTCTTCTTCCTCATGTGGAACTTGTCTACTCTCAGAAGAATGCTAAATTTTGCTAGTGACAATCTACGAAGGGTAAATTCTTGGAACTTAGCATCATCAATGAACTTGGACCTCGGTGGGTTGAATACCCCAAAAGGTGGTCCCAAATCCGATTACTTTGACCGACTGAGTGGCCAGATAAGTGACCATGATGGTCCCACGTGATCCCGTGGTGGCTTGGGCTTTAGCACAACCTTACAACACTCTAGTCAACAGCCCGTAACAATCCAAAAATGGAGAGAATAGAGGCGACAGAGGACACGACCGTTTATCAGCGTCACGCCAGCCAAGTTAGTGTCTGATTGTGTGGTTGTGTGAACGGATGACAGGCATTTGATAGCAGTAACCAATGGAAATGGGGATGAGTCATTGTCACCGTCAGGTCAGTAACCAAGATTCACTCAAGCGCGATAGCCGTTAACCCGCTACAAGCCATGGACACGCTGTGAATGGGGAGTAACCGCATCCATGGCCGCACTCTAGCACTTCTCACCACAGATAGGCCCAGATTTTGAAAGTCGTTCGTGACCTTCAATTTACTGGCTTGAGGCGTTATATTAAGCATCCACTGATCTTATCTCGTCAATTTTGGGCAATCTGTTCTCCACGGAATGGCGTCGCCTGCTGCTTTGAATTTTAATAACACATTCCGCCTTCTTGGCTTAAGCGCCACTAATCGGAATCGATATAAACAAGCAACTTGGTCAGCATTGCGGTTTATTTAAAAGAGTGAAAACAACCAATCATCTCATTTTCCTTGTGGAATGAATGAATCGCTGGACAATCAAATGCAACCTGCAATCTATATTAAATCGCCAATCAAATGCTCGCACAATCGGTTTCATTTTTTTGGCTAAAATTAGCCCGCTATTTGCACATTCACCCGAGTCAGCAATGGTTAATGGGCTTACCGTGACATTTTATTTGCCGCAGCTTGACCTGTAAAGGTTAAGCCTGCACACAAATATTACCAAATCGATGTTATAGCCTTTTCAAAATGATAAACCTCATATTAATCTCACTCCATCGGTGTGTTAATGATTCACGCGTCTAACGACGACAGACACTACTGCTCGACTTGTGCGCGGATGTGCACTCACATGAAATCTATTTTATCGATTTCCCTCGAACGTGCATATCGCGACTGACACGAACCGTCCAATCGGGCTTGATCGATTTAAACAAACTCGCCAAGGTTCATGTGATAGTAAACGGGAGATGAACCTTTTGCATTCCCATTCTCTCCTCAATTATCCCTAATAAATTGATAGGAAATACCTTCGTAAAGCGTGGTATTTTCATGCAGTCTTGGTGTAGTTCAAAAACTGCTTTTAAAATCATGGCGAGATTTGTGTGTACTTAATCTGATCTTAACCTGTGCCAGTTAAAACGGTGAGTGGTTAGCGCAGTGGTGAATCCGTTTTCGAGGTACAAGCACCCTAATTTCGTGCCAGTGTGGTTTTGTGGCCTTGTATAGGTATGAGAAGGAGGGGAAAGTAGAAACGAATTCGACTACACTAGAAAATCGAAAGGGAGTTGGATCGCACTATACCTTGACAACGAATTTGGGTTCACGACCTCGTTAACGGATCCAACCACCGAGCACGTGATCTCGTGCACCTTGACACGCAGTTGGATCAGTACACTGTAGGATTAGACCCAAGTTCATGGAAAGAAGGTGATCTTCATTGCGTTCCTTCAAATAGAGTTGGCGGAGATTTGCCATCCAGAATCAGAGACGCGATCATTATTACTATTTAAATCGAAAAAGTGTATTTTAAAACTGTGACAATATCTTAGGTGCAAATACTTCCCCAAAACGATTGTATCCAGCCAAATAGGGAATTTGTCTATCATTTAAGACTCCCTGTAAGAATCTTCGTGCCTTGCTTCTGTGAAGACAGACGTAGCCTGTTAATGAGGTGAACGCTCACCTCATTAATATACCGTGTTTTTATGCGTAGCTGCGTGTTGCTACTTGCAAGTCCACGGAAATTCACTGACACGCTTGGTTTTTAGGTGATTAGTCAGCAATAACAAAAGCACAAAACTTGCTTTTTCACGCACTCGTTTGCATGATGCGTCATGGTGAAAACTACTTACCTCTACGTGCTTCTGTGTCGGCTAGAATTTTGGTAAATGTGCGATCTTTAGTGGTTGTTGTTTGTCCCTTTCTGATTGGTCAGCCAAGGTCAAGTAGCCGTTGTTTAGGCATCAGTGTAACAACACGATCCATGCACGTTGTTAATTAAATATGGCTATGTAAGCCAAAGGGTTTTATTGGATGACGACGTACGACACTACAAATTCCGCAAATATTGACTCCTTTAGAGACGAATCACGTTTTTTGTAATTTTGTATACATGAAGGTGTGTTAAGATTTTGCCTAGATTAGCGAAGTTTTCGTGACTGTTGTCACTTCTACTTGGAACAACTCACTACACGCTATCGATTACCTCGTGTGTTTGTGTGTGCGAGCGCGCGTGCGTAAAACAGATTACCCACTGCTAAGCGACCATAGTGCTAACGGATAGATTGCACCACCAGGCACAAACACCGCACCAACAAAACCCGTTTCAAAACTGTCAAATCACATGACAAAATTTGATGCTGTGACTTGGAAATAATTCAGAATCAGTAATTTCAGTGCTCTGGTGTTTTCCCATCGACTGCTGCACTGACCAATCCCTGTTTGGCAGCCAATCATTCTGTAAAGCGCGCCTAGCGGCACATTAGTGCAAACACTGACAAGTCTGCCTGCATAGTGGCAATGCGTCTGTGACTTCGAGCCACTTTCTTACACCAAACATTTTATCCGATTTTGCCATGGATTTGATGATAACATTGACGACAAAATGTTTGCACGTTTGGTGTGTCTATCGTTTAACCGTAACTTAGATGCCACCTCAAGGAACTTATACAACTCTAGTTTCTCATTTTAGTGCCAAGGAGAAGAGAGCTAGTTCTAGTAGGTATTCTTTAAACGAATATTATCGAAATTAAGGTGGACAACACGTTTAAAGAGCCACGAACCAATAGGATGAAGGCGGTTTATTTGAGTGCCAGAAATCGGGCACATTGGCACAGAGCGGCAAATAAAAATTGAGAAACCGCCAAAACGAATGGTAAGCGGCAAGATTTGTTCATTCTAGGTTAGTCGACGCTTTTACTTACCCTAAAACCTGCTTTCAAGCAGGCTCCGTTACTTAATTAATCAGGCGGGTATTAATTAACTTGCACCAATCTTATGCAACGGCAAACATGAATACAAATCTGCGCGGTAATTTGAGAAGACGACTCCGTGAAGAGCGTGTGTACCTAAATGGCTTCATTCTTTGTTACAGAGTTTTGAGCTAAATTTAGTCATGGCAACATATACACTTAAGACTAAGCACACTCTCTATCTCGTGTAACTCTACGCGCCAACAAGACACCAATGTGGTGTCGCGCCAGAAATGGTGTCCTCTTAACGCCAGTAGCTGCTGCTCGATTCGTCATTCCTCAAGCTCTCACAGCCAATAGGCAAGGGGTTGCGTTCTGATTCGCTGGTTTTTCACTTTCGTGTGGTGTCGTTTGGAGTAGAGATATAAATGCGGCTCCGGGTAGACTCCCCCGGCTTTAGCTCACTTGGCGTCTCGTTGAAATGGCTGGTCTTAGGAAACCCACTGAATACGACTGGAAGGACTCAAATGTCGAAGCCTTCGGCTCAAGCCAGGACAGGGAGGTCAAGAGTGAGTTCAACATGTGGTGACTTCGGAATTTGTCTCCTAAATGTGTAAATAAACCATCCAGCACTATAATTAAGCCAAATGGAACGCGTTTGTGGTCGTGTTTACCCTCTTAATTACCAAATCTTGCTCTCGCTACAAGACAAGGCATCTGATTTTTTTTTCTAATTTCTAGAAGTCTATGCTGAATGCTTTTAATCCACCACAAACCTTAATCCGTTTATTATGGCTCTACTATTCACGTTAGAAACGCCTTTCCAACTCCACAGATTTGATAACGGAAGAATTAATTGTGTGCTTCCAGTAAATGTTTGGGGTTGTCGTGGTGGGGCATCCTTTAACAGAAATGTGATCACGAATCCATCTCATTCAGAGTGCAGTGTGGCCATCATTAACTTAAGTACGTCTACTCTAGCACCATTAACTACATCTGCCCCTTTGTGGGTTTGAGCGGTAAACTCGCCTATAGAGAAATAAGTAGTCTATGTCGAGAATCTTGTCGTAATCCGCGTTTGAATTGTCCCCATACGGTCAGATGTGAGCTAAACGGAAAAAATCACGGCACCAAACGGTGCAATCTGATCTTTGAAACCGGAATTGCGTCTTTACGTGGAATTTACATTACAAGTGGCGTTGTAATGAACCGCTCTCGGTCACCGATTGGCCAGGTAATTAACTCCGGCCAATAATTTTGTCCTCTAACCGAAACCAATCAAGTGAGTCGGCGGGCGGGTATTTAATTCACTGAAACAACGACTGTCACCAGCGCACTTGCATATAAACTATGTCCAAGTTAATTAAACACAAGTGCTATGACTGGAAGGACACCAATGTTGCCCTCTTTGGAAGCGATATGGACAGGGGCGTTAAGAGTAAGCCCTTCTCACTTTGTGTTCATTTCATGTTTTCTTTTCGTGAAAGATAGGCTTCGTTATTTTCCCGAGTTCTCGATTTTTCGAAGTCAAAATTAGCGTAAACATGCTGAAAATCTATCTTTCTCCTCCCCCTCATCAAAGCGTAACAGCTCTGAATTTTTGGCAGCTTAGCGACATTTTGTAAAGTTAAACCACCACGAATGAAGCAAAAACTGCCTCCACCAGGTGATTCACGCCGCAATCCAATTGGTTGGTTCCGGACTAACTACGCTTCACGCACGTAATGCCCTCCAAACCCAGGCGAGGTTTCATTGGTTGTGATGCTTGGGCCAATCGTGGGCGCAGGCCTTAGATGGGCATGGCATAAAAGCTCAAGACGAAGCCGTCTGACCGTCACCGCGACCGCTGTATTTAGGATCTACCACCGCCCCTAATGTCCGGACTCACTAAACCCGATGAGTATGCCTGGAAGGACTCCAACATGGAGCTTTTTGGCTCGTCTGTCGACAGACAAGTCAAAAGTATGCCGTGTAGTTAAAAATGATTGTGCGCATGTCTGTGGAAACGATCTTGCTGTTTATGGTTAACTGCATCTAGCCTTCTGAAAATTTGGTTCTAGCTAGTCCAAAACTTGTGTCTTCGTCAATTAACTGATGTTTTGTTTTCCTTTTTTTGTCAGAGGAGTCTGCGATGACCGAGAAGTGCTGGGAACCTGTTGGGAAGGCAACGCAACCCTTCTTGATGGTCTGGCGCGTCAATGTGAGTTTTTTTGTCGTTTCTTCGATTCCCTTCTGTTGGTCGGTTCCACAAATTGGTTGGAAAACGCGACTACAAATCCCAACGTGCTGTTGCGTAAATCCAAAATTATCTGATGTTATGTGCTATATGACTGCATTGTGAATCTTTTGTCGGTGTGTGTTATTGGCAGAAATTCAAGCTTGAAGTGGTGCCGAAAGATGAGATTGGCAACTTCTATAATGGCGACTCGTACGTCGTCTGCAAAGCCACCAAAAGTCCTGATGGGAACAAACTCCTCTACAACGTCCACTTCTGGATTGGTCGACACAGCACCGCCGTAAGTTACTTCCCATTTTCTAACTCACAAAACGTTATATATATATTCATGTCTGTTACTTCTATTTCCAGGATGAATATGGCACTGCGGCTTACAAGACCGTTGAACTAGACACTTATCTTGACGACGCGGCTATTCAACACCGCGAAGTTGAAGGCTACGAGTCTGACCTATTCAAGTCCTACTTCGACAAGCTTGTGTAAGCCATTTCGACCATGCCTATATGCTTCAGTAGTATCATATCTAATTTTAATTAACACTGTAAGTTAAGCCAGGTGGCTGAAATCGATTTCGCAAAACATCAAGTAACCAATGGGAAATCTTTCCTGTCACTGCCATAACGTCCATTGGTTGATCGCTTTGGGTCCTTAAAAATTCAACCAATCACAAACTCTGGTTTTGTCGCTCTACCTTGGGACGCTAAATGCGACGTATGGCGCGTCTGTCTGGCCCAGAGATTCATGCATGGCAAATAAAAGTATAATTAACACAGTTAGAGGTATCGCCCGACCCTTTACTCATGGAATCAACTCGGCGCCAACCAAGTAGAACCAGTCCATGATTGCAGCTTAGGTTGTGAAATGAAGCTGGTCTTATTTGTATTCCACAGCATCCTGAAGGGTGGCTATGAGTCCGGTTTCCGCCAAGTCAAGCCAGAGGAGTACCGACCTCGGCTCTTGCATTTCTGCAAGGAGGGCAGGATCACATACATGCGACAGGTCACCTTCAGCAAGAACTCCGTTAACTCGGGTGACGTCTTCATCCTCGACTTGGGCTCCAGGGCCTACCAATTCAACGGCTCCACTTCCTCGGCCTTCGAGAGGAGCGCCGTAAGAAGTTGGCGATGTTCTGCTTCCTGCAGATGCACTAGAAGTGTCTAGAACATTTGGCTAATTCCTCACTTTCTACCTCTAGGCGGCTGCGTTCCTGCAGGACCTCGAGAGTAAACGCAACGGGCGCTGCTCAACATCTGTCCTCGAAGAGTCTTTGACTCCCAAAGATGCAAGTTGCCAGCAACCATGGGTTCTTTTTTGCTAACCCACGTGGTGATTTGGGGTCTGAGTCGTTTTTTTTTTTCTTATCTTTAGCACGAATTCTGGACGTCTCTGCCCGACACACCGTCTGAGGTAGACGAACCTCCAAAAGACATCATCAAATCTCTCTACAGGTAACCTTCTTAAAATTGCCTATTTTAGAAGCTTGTTTGAAATGACTACGTCTTTCGTTATTAAGTACACAGCGTTGATCACACATTTTAAACTAAGTTTCTCCAACACCGATGTTTTGGAAACCGCCCTTTAGGGTCTCCTACGATTCTGGCAAGATGGAGTTGACTGTTGTGAGTGAGGGAAAAGCCGCCAAGAGCGACATCAAGTCGGATGACGTCTACATGATCCTCTCCAAGCAAGGCCTCTTCGTCTACATTGGCAAGGACTGCTCCCCTGTGGAGAAGCGAAATGCCCTCTCCAATGCTCACGTAAGTTGTCTCTGAGTCTTCTTGACAGCAACACGAAACCACCGAGTGGTCACGGATGTGTTTTCGCGGTTATGACTACTAAACTGGGCCCCTCTGTTGTGATTCCCTTGCAGAACTTCCTAAAGTCCAGCTCAACTCCTTTCCTGCCAATCACAGTTGTCACTGACGAGCAGGCGGAGTCGTTCTTGCGGGGCGTTTGGGACGAGTAGGCGTCATTTCGCTCGTCACGTTGGTGCTTCGTCTCTTCTAACCCCTCTAGTACCATTTCTCGCTTACTGTGCCTTCTGCTGCTGCTGTTCTTCTTTTCTCATTTAACTGCGATAATTAAAGATGAGGTGTAACTACGACGATTCCAATTTGTGTGCGTCTGAAGGGGTTTCATACTGGGCACGTGGCAAATTAGCAGAACTGATCTTTGATCCCAGATGAGCATTGATCAAAAAAGATGGTGTTACCTTTCTTCAAAACATTAGTACAACTACTTGAAGGTGCAAGTGATAGCCGCCATATTTGGTTGCTGATTGGCAGAAAAGTGTTCGAACTCAAGAACCCCGATTTGTCATCATGTTAGTTGTGTTCAGAATACGTTTTTTACAGACCTAGTCAGAGCCAGTAAATTTCCCTGTATCGCCAAGGCGTTTGCGTTCTCAAGATCGCCACAGCAGGCAAAGAATAACCGTTGTCAACTCCCTGAAACAAGCAGATCAATTTAATGGACATCATTTGGCTTGAGCTACGCGGTCATGACACAGAAAGTAGTTCGTGTTTGCCTAGCAGTGGAAGTAGATGCTGAACACATTTATATTTCCTCCAATCATCATCGCTCAGTACCGCTGGTTTGATTGGTTGCCGGTTAACTTAATTAATTTAATTCATGTTCCCATTTCCGTGTATCACCTACTACATTGTTGTTTCAAAGTGTAAATATATACTTTCAAGCACCTGAGTAATAAAACAATTTCTGTGGTGGGAGTTTAATTGCCTCCTGAATAGATTGTAGTGGTTAGATTTGCATCACACCTGTGTCTTGGGTTTTATCGCCTGGGTGACCACTAAACGCTACCGATATCACCAAAATGTAGCTCGGAACCCACTGTAGCGTGCTAGTAGAGTTTCATTCGTGTGATGCACATTTAACGACGCAATCCAACTTGACGACATGATCGATATTCAAAGTGACGAGGACAACGTAGGCATGCTGCATTTCACAACGTCTTATCTTCACTGTAGCGACTTCGTTAGCGCCACCTTACATCCCTGCCAGTTGACAGTCCGTAACAGCTTGAGAGGAGAGGCCAGACAGACAATAGCAAACACAATTGTTTGTTTTCATTTAGCCACCCAAGTCCTCTATAGCAGAGCGCGTGAGTGAATATCGAAAGTTATTTGTAATCGAAAATCGATGAAATTTGATCGACTCGTGAATTGGCTTCACTCACGCTCGTTTGATGACAGTTCACTACATGATTGTTTGTGTTAATTAATCTACTAGCTTTCGTTTGTTTGTTTAATTTGTTTGCACAAATGACCTCCAGAAATGCCTGCTTGGTACTTAGCGTGGCTGCCTGAGGTAACCCAAGTCCCACATAAGGCACGTGCAATCAGTGAACGATGTTCAGATGTCCAGTGTCCTGGCAATCGGGACAGTTAGCGATCGTGGGCTTACCGGTCAGTCACACATTTCGGTAAAAAGATTTGCCTAAAGTTACACTAATTGTCGGATTTAGTTTAAGGAAGGCGTTTCTGTTAGCATTTGTGAATTGCTCGTTCAGGGCTCGGTGTAACTTTGAACGAAGATGGATCGTGGCTAAGAGACAAACTGTTTCGTGGTCAGACGGTGTCGTTTGCTAGTCCTGTCACTGAGAATTCTTCATTTCCAGGGACAGTTTCACTGCTCACATTCAGAGTGCCGATTTGCCTACACCCTTAAAGAGTTTATTTTGATCGCCCCCTCGTGATTTTGGTGCCTGAATTGACCTAAGGACCTCTCTCCTAAGAAACGGTTTAAAACCACTCGTGATAGGAAGTACATGTTGTTGTACTTAAATAGCCTGCAAGTAGTTCCAGTTTCCTAGTCAGTGAAAAACCTTCTTCTTCTCATCCGCATTACGAGACCGCCTTTGGGAGGTGGAAATGGGATATATGATTACGTCCCTAATAGCATTTATTAGTCGTTACATTCAGCCAATCATCTGTGCTTAAACTAGGACTCAGTGACTGTCATTGGGTGGGTAATTTTTGACACGCAGCAACCACTGAGGTTTCAGTTGAGCTAGGCGACAGTTATAGTCCCAATAAAATCGGGTGTTCTGTTCATACTTGTGACCTTTACAACAGGTGACCGCTTGGTTTAGCTGGGCTTTTGCACGTTCCCAGCGATAAAATGCTTTTGACTGACTTCACAATTGATATCAATCTCTGCAACTTAATTCACCACACTAAGCTTGCCAAAAACCACAAGAATTCGTCTTTTGAGCTACAGCAAAAATCTTTTCTAGGCATTTATGATTTAAGCTGGTGAGATACCTGCCTAGGATGGAGGAAAGCACTTCACCCGTTGTAAATTTACACCTCTGTCGGAGCCCTCAAATGGACCAATGGGCGCTTACCTCATGGTGGCTGTTTAATAGGAGTGCATAAACATTATTTTTGTCGGTACTTTCTATCCACCTGAGTTGAATTCACCTCCAGATATTACTCGTACTCCAAATAAATCACTCGGCTCTGTGTCTAGACAATTGAGTGTCTAGTCCGCACAAAAACCAACTAATCAGCTATCTATATTTATGGAATTCTTGTAATTGCTTAAATCTCCTTTAGACCTTCCATTGATTCAAATAAGACTCCGACAATTGGAAATTTGCATTCGGCTTGCTACCTGTATTCGATCAGTGTATCAGACAACCTTTTCGTAAATGCCACTGTTGTGATTCACCCAAAACCCACAAGTCCACACCAGCGCACACGACAGCCGATGTGCATTAAGCTCTCAACCATCACCCACGGCTTGTGCACATGGGTGTGGGTGTGTGCGCTTGCATGACTCGTTGCCTTCACCACCGCGGTTTTGGTACACATTTCAGGCTTGTGACTCCGCCTAACTAACTCATTTCTACCACTGACAGCAACGAATGCTTTTGTCGTCCTAAATTGCCTGATCTTCAATTCATGAATTACAACCCATTTCGTAGCTAGTCTCCTTCCCCATTTTAGAATTGCAGTAATTCTCAAAACTTGGATCGAATTAAAAATCTATAACGTGAACATGTCCAATCCGCCTTACTATTGGCTTTAACCTCTAGCCCGAATTGATGACTGTCAGCTTTGATGTCTGAACAAATTGGTGGAATTCAATTTCCGCGAAAATGTCTAGCAAAGAGTTTTTTTCCCGAGTTTTTTTTTCGATTTAACTGAGCTAGTTAAATTGTTTTCCAGATAATCTATTCAACACCGCAGTTCATGTGCACCACTGCAACTAAAATTTTGTCTATTTTTCTGTTTTGTGTGAAAATGTAGTACTGAAAACTGGGTTATTCACCTATGACAGCAGTAAAGTATTCCTCGCTCAGTTTCATTGTTTTTTTTAGCAAAAACCACATGGATGTAATAAAGCAGCTGTTCAGTAAGCCACAATGTTTAGTTTGAGGCTCTAACCATATTTTTAGCATAAAATAGATGTGGCAGAAACAGATGGCTTATTACAACACATTCGCTACCACAAACAATAAAATTAAAGCAATTAACAAATCGTTTTGCGTTGTTTGCTGCATTCGACACTTTGGCTTTCGTGAAAGAAAACATCTAAAATTAGTGGTCAACGCTCTAGTGTCATTAAAAAATGTGACCTGAAACATTTACCAGCTCGGTCTTGACTTATCTATTGCTTTAATTCTGTTCCATACTAAATACCGCTCACAGTATCCATGTTGAACTCTATTTCAATTAAACAAAAGCACTTGTGTTTAACAATTAAAGTTTACTCTATTTATGGTCGTAAAATCTATTGTTTGGAACATATTGCAGGTGCCTCATTCAAATTGCAACCATGACTATTCTTTTGCGTAACACTTAATGATCATCACAAAAGTTGGTGTTTTTTTGTAAAGCCGTTTCCATTTGAATTAATTATATAATTTATTCTTAGTTTACATTGCTGTTTCAATTTTTTTTCTTGTTTTCATAATTGGTTGTTACTTTTTAATACAAATTTATGCAGTCAGAACGCAGCAGATTCGATCTTCGTCATTTTAACTGTGGGAACATCACATTGCGATACTTTTGTCACAGATTAGCAATTAGTTTGTGGATTTGTTCAAGCCATTGTTAAAATAATGCGCATCAACTTGTGTATTATTCTGTCCATCAAACAAAAATTTGACATGCCCTCAAGTTGACCTTATCTAAATGAGTCGATTTTGAACATTAACGTTGAATATGTCTTCAATATGAATACATTTATATTTTTCGCTAGAACTTTTTCAATGGTTGCTTTTGCCACTATAAGCTAAAGAAGCATTCAGCTATAAGATTTGGAATGGGATGAAAATCATGTGCAATAAAATCAAGGAAGCAATAAATACACGAAACAAAGTATGCGCTTGGTTACTAAAAGAAACAAAGCGTTTACTTTGTAAGAACAAAAAGTCATTACAATCTTAAGGAGGTAAGAAATTTTTGTTGGATTAAACTGTTATTTACGGACATCATTAAATATTGGAATATGTTGTTAATAATTAATTAGCCTAATCAAAAAGGATGCATGATATTATTACAAATCCTTCTAGAAGTCGTTGGTATTTTTTGAAAACGAGTTTTTTTAAAAAAGAAAATATGATATTGGTATGTCTTAATAATTACTGTAACACCTTTTTTGTTGTTATGCTCAGCGTCTGAAATTGACGATGATATTTTTCAAATAACGCCCGAAGTATCCAATCAACATTTGAACAACGGTTGATGTTTGTGGTTCGTGTGTCTGTTTTGCATTTCGCAGAATGGGTGAGTTTCGAACTTTTTCGGGTAGATCAACCTACCAGTTCTAAGATTATAAAATATGTGTTTGTATTTCTCGTTAATTAGGCGTTCATTTATCATTAAGGCCTTAACGGTTGAGCTTAGTCGCCTTCAGCATCACCCAAACTGAATTGTCGCACCTGTTCGTATACCCAAATCAGTGGCATGGTCTCGTGTTTTAACATCGTTCCCCCCCCCCTTTTTACTCATAGGATTTTTATCTGAAGGAAAGATTTCTCAGACTACGGGACATTATACACGAACACTGTGACAATGCTCACATGTACTCGCTTAAATAGGGTTTGGAATGTGCCATGTTGTGAAATTGCTTATTCTAGGTTTTAGTTCGGTAACTATATATCACTATGTTATTGTGGTATGCCAAAACCGTTGAATGAACTAGATGAATCTATGCTTCATGTTCTTCTAGGAACAACTTCAACCATTGTTTTTTTCTTTTGTAGATCCACTAGTAGCGCCAAAACGACGAAAAACGGATGACGTTGATGGTTCCACCAAGCAGGTCGATGCTCACATCCGAGCCTTTCTTAAAGCCGTTATATCTGGAGCAAAAAAATCGAAAAGCCAGAAAATCGAGCTTGCCGCTTCCCCGACCAGTGAAGTCAACCGTATGTATGCTCCACCCAAACGCAAGCGCAATGTCGCTCGTCACGATGCGTGGACGCAAACCGAAGAAGATGAGTTCATAGAACCTCCCACTCCCATGACAGACCCACCACTCTCCCCTACAACTCTTCTCTCTCAAAATGCCGCTGCTTACTATTCTGCAGCCCCCAAAGAAGGGTTTTTTGCGTCTAATTGTGGTCCGTCAAATACAGACCTTCAATATTTTGCTTCGGATCCTGTGTCTAAAGTATCTTCGAGTGAGGTTCGTCAACTTGTTGCCAACTGGATGCAGCAGTATGAACAGTGGTTCTACCAGCATTTCGGCGTTGATGTTAATTCAGTTCCTGTTGATACCGCGGCAGCACTAGCATCAGCAGTCAGTCAGTCAAAACAACCAGAGCCACCCGTTCCACCACCGCCACCTCCCCCACCACCCCCACCGCCTCCACCTCCACATGATCCAGATGCCGACAGGGCGGTTGCTTGTCAGACTCCAGTCCGAATTTCCCACGCACCCGTTATGTACCCTCAACCTATCCCAATCACCCCAACACTTTATGTCCCCGTTCCTTCAGCTCCCATTAACTCCCTCGCAACATTCTTTTCTGGCCAAATGGCTGCTCAGAGCCTATTGTCAAGTTACATTCTCACTCAGCAGCAACAAATGGCGGCGTCTTTGGCAGCGGCAGCGTCGGTAGCCGCAATGACGACTCCCGTTATCCCTCTTCCTCCTCAACGACCTCCCGAAGAAGAGATTGACCCGAAGTTGGCCGACTCTCCCGAACTCTCCGGTCCTGTCACCCAGTATGGAGCCTATGGAATCCTAAAGCCTTGCTCTCTTGATATCGAGAAGTCTGCAGACGTGGCGAAGGATCAACGAAACGGCGCTGGATCGACCCAAGAAGAAGAATTGCCGATTTACATCACTCCTGAGGAGTATCATAACCAACCACGATCGTGGATGCCTCCTCCACCTCCGACTGTCTTGTTGTTGAGAAAACAGGCACTGGTTTGCGTTATGCAGGTAATTATGCCCGAATTCTGGTTGTGTCCATCATCGTCTGCAGCATTCAAGTTGTTATTTGCCATCTGTAGGTGCACGTATGCGACAAAGCCCACGAGATTGCCGTGCGCAAATCGACTGCAACCAAGATGCCAGTCAACATAGACTATGTGACAGCCCTTGAAACCACGGTTGAGAAATACGCCAAAGCGAAGGTCACCTACGTATTCAATCGGATTAACCGCCTCCCCCCCGAAGCCCAGACTCCGTTCACTTGTGGTCTCAAGGTCAGCCGCCCATTCTAAAACAATGGCGACCTCCAATACGTCGCAGAGTAGATCATTCTTAATTCATTCTGCGTACTCACCAATATTTGCACATGCAATCGCTCAAACCAATCTTCGTACTGTAGGTTATTATGTAGGCATTGCAGAGAGTAGCTTGTAGTGTGGAAGCACACCTATCGACCAGCTCAGCCCAATTGTGTTAAACTTGGTTTCTACCAACGATTATTTGTGCACGTTGGTAGAATTCTGTTGTCATTCCTCAAACACGTTTCTTGTAATTTTGTAAGAGAAAACCGTTCAGCAGCCACACAATTTACTCGTCGTTGAATTACTTGTAAACCATGCGAATTAACGGATTAATCTCTCTCAACGTACCAGTTAATTCTACCACAGTAAACTGCGGTTCACTCGTATGATCGCTTTTTACTTGTCAAGCACAGATTCGTGCTCACAGTCGCCCTGCGTCCAATATTTTAGCACGCCCAGTTAGAGGCCAACTCCTCCGCAACCGGCGGTCAAAAGGTTGCACTAGTTGATTCGTCCAACGATTCAGTTCCCCGTAATCACGCCGACTCAGTCGAAGACGATGGAGACAAAGACGCTTGTCGGCAGGGCGAAGTTGAAGAGGGCGTAGTAACAAGGCATTGGGTTGATGCTCTTGACACGCTAGACGACAAGGCGACTGTAAAGGACGAGGAGGAGGGAGAAGAAGAGTTGGATGTGGAGATAAATGCTGCCTGCGAGGAACACTCTAAATCCATGTACATATGCGACCTGCTAATCGGCGATATCTTCATCTGCCAGGGCCTTGCTGGACACAAACTTCAGGCAAAGTCCTGCGCAGCCCGCAAGGTAAGCTTGTGCTTCCATTTTAGTTATTCCGTCGCTCAGCACTTTCCAATTGACCCGCTTGTTGACTTGCTCGTGAAATTTTCAGGCATTGGCTGTTCTCTCCAGGCCCAACTTCCTTGTCGGTGGCATTCGACCGTGGCACAGCAGTAACGGCAAGGTCATCGATTACCTGACCCTCTGTCTAAGTCCCAAGGCCGACCAGGTACCCCAATTAACCCCCTTCCTGGCTGACCCGCTTGCGTCGATACCCTCGGACCAGCCCATCACTCCGGACGACCCCGCCGAGACTTTTCGGGTGTGCAATCCCAAACCCCTAGACGACTTGTGGTTGTACACTGCTCTGCCAATTGCCGTGAACATCGACACCGTGGTAAGCACTTTTTTTCTGTTCGTAGAATTGGGAACCTTTTCTAATCGCGTCCTGCTTCCGGTGTACTCGGACAGGACTTTAATTTGAGTTTTCGTTGCTATGGTGCCTTGTGTTTGCTCATTAAGCTAACTCCGGACCAATACCTAGCTCAGTCCGCCGAATTCAGTCAGATGACGATCGATTTCGAGGTGGAATTCGACTCAACCACCGGCGTCTTCACGGGCTACGGTCTGGTTGATGGTCACCGCTGTGCCAAGGCGACGGCCGTCAATGTGGTAATTGCTCGGGCACACGCCGCTTTCCGGTTGCTGCGAAAACTCAAGGAAACCCAACCCGTGGTGGGACTACTGTTGCCCCCGCCTGATCGTGAGTTCTTGAAATACCTTTTGTACTGACAATTCCTTAAGTATACACTATATTTTGCGTCTCGGATGGCTGACTTTCAGCTGAAGACGAGGAAATCGCAGGCCCGCATATCCCGGAGGACGACGACTCCATGCACCCGCTGTGGGGTCTGACAGAGGCCAGCATCGTGGACAGTCTGATGTGGGGCAAACACGAGAAGCAGTTTGCTCTGCCAATCGAGCACCTCGAAGCGCACTGCGAGCTCATTGGAAGTTCTGGTAAATGACATTTATTAGCCAAGTTTTGCCTACATGCACACCCCTTCGGGCTGTCCCATTTCACTAGGTGACCTCACTAACCCTTTTTTCGAAATGATTTTGATTGGTTGACGGAAATTCGTGTTGAGATGGAGTTATTTCGTACATTGGTACCTCGTATTTAGGGCAAATGTCTTTTCAATATACCAAGGATTCATCAACTATTCTTTTTTATGCAACTTCCCGGCCATTTCAGCCTTCAAACCGGACGCCGAATTCACGGCCGTCGGCAGCGGCTTCTTCAATTCTCGTGACCAGCTTGAACAGTACGTCCAGGCGTATGCGGCGTCGGCGGTGGTCACTCCCCTTCGCATCTCCCTCTCGGCTCTGCCTCACTCCCTCTGGCACCTGGCTCGGGCCTCGGCGCACGCCTGGGGGCTCCTCACGCGCATCGAGTTCGATCTGCCCGATCAGCTGCAAACCGCTTACCTCTTGGTGTGCAAGCGGGCGCCGCTTCCGCGTCTCAAACGCACCCTCTTCGAACGCACCGAGGTTGGCGTGTTCTACCTCCTCTCCAAAGGCAATCTGCCCGCGTCCGCGCTGAAGGCCCTCTCCGAGGCGGAGCTGCTGGAAGACGAGGCGGTGGCGGCGGAGCCGGAGGCGTCTGTCGCCCCCGAGGAGACTCCTTCTGCTTGCCACCCCCTCGATTCGTCTCCCCTGCCTCCGTTAGAGCTAGACGATCCGCTGACCCGAATGGCGCGCACTTTCCACGCCACCGGTATCAAACAGGAGCCGAAAGAGGCGGCGGCGGAGGAGGAGGCGGAGGCTGACCTCCTTCTTGTCTCTGCCGAGCTAAACCAGCCGTCGAATGCGATAGAAATCCTCGACGATCTGCCGAGGCAATTGATTCCGGGCATCGACTTTTGAGAAGTCCACCAACCAATCACACGAGCGCGCGCGCCAGCTCATTTCTTTATCATGCTTTGATGCGTTGTTTTTTAAAACACACAAGCACACACACACACACAAGTGACTATGTGTACTGGCCTGAGAAAAACGGCTGCTTGAAAGTGTCTCCCCTTTTTGTATGTGCGATTTGTGTTTGGTGATGCTGGAAGCAGTGCTCGTCATTAAGTCCGTTTTCTATCATCGATTTTTAATTCTTTTCTCTCTCTTATTACGGGCCAAACTGGGGAAGTTGGAATCGGTAATTTGAAGAAGGGGCAAACACCAGAAACCGCCGAGTTTTGTGGCTGTAAGAGATTTGCAGCAGTAAGAATAACAAAGTATTCAAATAATAATAATAATAAATTATATCTACAACAAGTGCTTTTGTGTGTGCGATTTGCTACGTGTAATCAAGGCGGTCTGCGTCGGATTGCGTTTATTTGTCACTTTATCGTTCGCCCCTTTCCTCCCCCCATAATACTCCCACGCAGTTTTTGAGATGCCGATTGGAACGTCAAAGTGACAAATGACAAACTCCAACGCCTTGTGTTTGTGCGTGCGTTTGAGTGCCCTATTTCAGGCAAAGCTTTCCTTATTTTGATAATGTGCACACGAAGCTACTCCGGAGGATGCAATTCACTCTTGTGTAGTGGACTCCACAGATAGGTCTCGTCTACTTTTTTTGCCTTTCATTAATAAAGTCTACTCAGCACAGTGTTGAATTCTTCCTCTAATGCATTATACACTTGAGCATGCTTGCTTCACACCGTCTCTCTAGGTGCTGTTAATAACACCGTTGGATTCTATGGGTTTGTTTTCATAAGCTCGTGAAATCCATCTCAGACGAGCTAAGTTCCTGGAAGCACATCGGTGCCAAATAAACTGCCGACTTACAGATATTGCAGGATCGCGTTCGATGTGTAGTTTGCGTTTCAGTCGGGTAATTTGATTGAGCTTGAAAGGTAGATCGATTTGTGAATGGTTTCGGAGCACCGATCTTGGGAGGTCTGAGGTGTCTGCTGTCGATTTTGTTGAAAACTGCCTTAAACACTAACCGGCCTTTAATCTCGCCTCTTTTATAACAAGAATGCCATCCAAACTTACGACACCTCTCAGCTTATTGGCACCATTCTTTTGTTTCGTGGCATTGTAGTCGATGGGAATGTTGTCAGAATGGATTCTGATTGGTTACGCAATGTGCATGGCAGTTGGATGGCTCGTTGCACGAGAAGCGCCACGGTATTGATTTCTAGGTAAGGAAATCGGACACGAAACAATCGGACAGCTTCTCCCTTTCGAGGTGTCATCACAGAGTGATCAGTAGTAGAACAACGTCTTTCGGGATTTTCACAGCTCCACATCTAGTCATGTTTTCCTTTTTCAAATTTTGTAATTCGTGTCGATGGATATGCATGCAATATCGGCTCATTCAACATCGTGCACCGGTTTTTAGACCATTACAAATTTCAAGCCAGATTGAGTTCACAATTGAAATGGAAATTTTCCATCCTTCATCACTAAGAGGTCATGTTTGTCTCATCTCGTACGATGGAAACGTGAGTGCAAACGTACCGAACGGCTTATCAAATTAGAGCGCATTACCAACGTTCTCCGTGCCCCAACATAATCAAATTCGTTGTGGCTCTCTTTAAGATTAGGCAGATAAGGCTGTCGTGGATCTTTAGCTGGCGGTATGCACTTTATATGTGTAGGCTTGATTTGTAGTGGTTGTTGTGACAACCACCACCCTCACATCTCTCAATCAGAAGTAGTAGACATGTTGGTTAAATTTGGTTTTGTTAATGCAGCCTCAGTGATTGCTCTGCAAGCAAGACTCGAAAAACAGCTATTCTGTGACACGTTGGAGGCGTTGAAACACGATTACAGGGTTTTGTCATGGTAGAGATCGCACTACCCACTGATGCATTCAATGCGGATTCATCTGAGTTTGTTGACGCTTTACTTCATGTCTGTCAACCTGTCATCTGGTGCGTCTGTGGTCGGGGTGACACAATTAGTCTGTCTCCGTCAGCGTGTGGCCGAATACCCCAAACACCCTTACCCAGAGAGAAAGCAGTCGGTAATCCCAGCAACTTCGACATCACGGGGTTGTCTGAGTAGTTTGTTAGTGGTTGTGGTAGAGACACGAGTAAATCGTTGGGTTGCACTGGTTGTGTGCATATACGAGCAATTTATTGTGGTGTGGGAGTAATCGTTCGCAGATAACTCGAAACGAAGTCGAGTAGCGGAGGTTGAGAGTTTGTGCAGTGTGTGTTACACTATCGCTGCTTGTAAGACAAAGTGGTGGTGTTCGGTAGGGGACGTCTGCTGTGCTGTGAATCGCATTGGTTCACGACCATCAGTCCCGTTGCCACATCCTCTGACACACTACCACCCCGTTAACAGCGAGTCGTCCGCCACCCGAGACTCTGGTGATTCATTGGAAGGGTTTGGGCATTGTGTGTTACTCTACCGCTGGTTGTAAGACAAGGTGGTGGCGATTGAGTGAGGCGTGGTTGTCACCTTCGCTTCCTATGTCGAAATCTGCAGTTGCACCCTCGGATGTACCATCTGCGCTAAGCATAACACGCCGACTTGTATGCACAAGTGCTGAAGGATTTTGCATATCACTGGTTTTTGGGATTTAGATTCATTCATCTGATCGAGTCACCGTCTACCCACTGCCTTTTCTGTGCATCTTCCCGTGGAAATATTATAAATTTTAGAATTGATTGCATCATAATTAAGAGTGCGACAGTGTCGGGCTCGGGCTTATCTCGACAGAGGTTCTTTCCCATTATACCAAGAAAGGAGCCCCAACATCCATCTCCTCTGTAAAGATGTAGGAGAGGTGTTGTGGTGTTGTCCACTGTCAATGCCACACATTGCTCCAAGTATAATTCTCAGCTGCTATTTTCTCCGGTTGATAAGAAGTGCTCCACTGGATCTTGCTGTGCCACCGCTTAATCCTAGCGTTCTTGTAGCCGTTGACCTCATTCACCATCGACTCTAAATGATGGCGATTTGCCTGAGCGAACAGCATCAAAAGCCATCGTTCGACTAGCGGGTAAGCTGCCAGATGATGATATTCAGTCTCTGATTGTCGTTGATATTTTGACTGAGAAGCTCTGATGGCATGTGGCTTCCACCCTCCTTCCCTGTTTCAGACAATGGATCCAGCGGCGCTGTGGTTGCTCCCATCAGTCCCAGTTGAATCCAGGCGAATTCAACTAAGGTCACCTCTACCTCCCTCTTTCGTCATTTCTTCAGTCGGCTGCCTTTGCGCTCCCATGCTCTGTTCTCTCTTTATGGTGGAATGGCAGAGCTTCAAGCTGTGCTGTGGTTGTTGCGGTGGTGTGAATATTTTCTAGTGAAATAAATTCCTGTAACTTGAGTGATCAGGTCATTGTTATTGAAAGCGATTCAAGCAACACAGTTAGGCCTGTTGTAATGGAGTCACACCTGACTTGCAAATGAACACAACCCTTGGGTCCAAATTCTCGATTTAAGCTTTCTGCGCAGTCCCGGCAACATGGCGATAACCCACCCACTTTGACATCGCAGCTGATTTGTTTCAGTTTCATTCATTTTGGTGAAATGGCATGCGTGGCAGACTGCCGTGAAACTAGTATCTGTCTCAATGTACTCGTGAACAAACATACGGATTTGAGACATCGTGGAGAGAGAGCCGGCTTATATATCCCGTGTGTGGTCTTCATCCGATGGATTAGGGTTGGTGTTTATGCCTTTAAGAATCGTCAGCTTGAAATAGACACCGCGAGACTAGTCAAACTGTGTGACCGTCGAGGTGATAATGGACTAACGCCTTGTTGGTTTTCCTGACTCAACTTGCCCACTAAACGTCTCATACTTTAAACTTACTGACAAGAGTGGAAATGCCTAACATCTGAAGAAGAGTATAGCTACGGTGTATCGAAAATCATCGACTGCAGGCCGCAAGAAGTAACGACATGCTCTCCACCACAACCACTCATCTCCGCAGCCTTCCCGAAACGCTCAAATATCCCAAACCCATTCGTGACATGACACAAAACAACCATCACGCTGGCCACTGCACCTCTTAAGTAAGGCAACCACATTTCATCATTACAACGCCCACACCAATCTACAGAATCCCGACACATCGCTATCACACCCCAACTCTGCATCCATCCCCTCTACCAATGCCAGCCCGTCTCAACGAAAAAATGGCAAGTGACTTGCCCAAATTAAGCAAAACAAAACCAATCGAATGTGTTTCTTCGAAATTAATCAACACACCAACCTAAACAACCACCTCAGGCAAGACACAAGGGTATGCGGTTTGTAAAATGGTATTCGGGGTTAGGAGAACGAGGACACAATCAACTATCCGACAAATCAGTTCCCAGGAAGGAATAATTGCACAGAATTGGAAGCCCCTTGCAAACACCTATGTCTGATGGTGGAAGCACTGAAAAACCCAAGAACAACAGCGTCTTCACTTGCTGCAACCACACGCCACGAACTCTGCTGTCAATCGCCGCCACTACCTGAGCAAATCCCATCTCCTCCAGCCACTCCATGCATCCCAGCAATCCTGACTTCGACAACGATCTCCCACTTCTGCTCGGTAAAAACACTACAGCCGTCGACGCACACGGTGAACACACCAGCCACTTCCCCTCGTCCATCTCCTCTCTCTCCCACGTCTCAAGCCTCTTCGCCAGTGTGCCATCGTCCAGTCTGCCGATTGACAGGAATTCTACGTGTTCGGGAGTGACGCTTGCACATCGACGACAACTTTCTCTCGATGCGACTTCTGTACACGACCTTGATGATGGGCAGCTCAGTAGGCTGTGTGGGCGGACGTCAAATATACGGTCGAGGCCATGACGAACCACGACTGGTTCCACAACAGTGCGGCATCAATTTGCTGCCCATTTTCCCATCCACAGCGCTGGCCTCGTCTACCTCAACAAAGCACGACATCACACCAACACGCGCGCGACTTCGCTTTCCCCGCGAGCAAATATGAAAAGCTGGCTATCGATCTGTCACGTGGTGGGTTGTCCAATGAGGTTGCAGGACTTCGAACCAATGGGCTGGCTCAATGCTGTGATGTGCGTCACCAGTGCCTAGTCCTATTGCGAAGGTGCTTTGTTCTTCCTATTATTAATGTCATAAACTTTGTTTTTAGTGTAATTGCGCCCTGAAGTTTGTGGGTCCAAATTCAGTAGAATTTGTGTGATTTGCTTATTGGTGGATCTATTTTAAATAACCTAATTTAAAATGGCAATAATAATACTGATAGCAAATAAGGTCATGATATACGACTTAACAGCTTCTTACGTAATCATACTGATTGCGTTGGTTGTCAGCTGATTTAGAAGGCATGATATTTCGAAATTTTTAATGCGCAGTGTGATATGTGCATTAACAGTTATTGAAGTAACCCTTGGTTAGGAACTGTGCCACATTTTATTCAAAATATGTGGAAACGTCTCCTCAAAATGACGGAAAATTTTACGGTCATCGATTCGAAGAACGGAAAAAGCCAGCTCTAAAAGGTGCTGCTTTGCCGAAAAATCCTGCAATAAATTTTGATTGGCATATAAGACATCGAAAACTGCAGATATGTCTTGGCATTGTGGGCTTTCGACACACTTACGTGTCAATACAAAATCTTGATGCATTGATTCATATTCTGAAGAAAGATTAAAATATTCTGAGATAATCTCTGAATGCACCACAGACGACAGCTGCGAAATCGACAAAGTTCGTGTACTTTCGACAAGCTGTTAGAAATTTAACCCCCTAGAGCAGTTATCAGTCGGTCTGATAACTGGCATTAATAATAGAGGGACCGATAGGATGGATATAACAGCCAGCCGTATCATCCCACGTTAACACGAAGTATTTTGTACCACAAAGTAAACTGCCAAAATGATTCCTCTCCTCGAATCAGGCTCTTCCTAAAACTAGCATTTTTAACATTTAGGCCGCAAGGCATTATTAAAATTATTGCAAAAATCCTAAGTTCAATGCAGAATACTTAAAACCAGAAAAATCGCTAGCCTCCGACGGCATTTTGAAGCTTAAACAACGCGCTCAGAAAACGCGTTGCTAGGTGCGCGCATTCATGCAGACAAAAAGAATGCAATAATTCTATTGGTTAGCTGCATGTGCGTCAGTGTGCATTCGAGATGGTGATTGGCCAATGGCTTGGCAGCATTTCTATTTGCTCAGGCATAGTATAAATAAACCAGTGAATTGCCACCGAGACCATGCTTCTTCTGCTTTCGTGAGTTTCCGCTTCTGCCGTCATATTAACATGGAGATGAGTTCGTCCTCAAGTAGCCGCCCCCACCCCTGCTCTATTAGTCCTGGTTCCTGGCCTCGACCGTATATTTGATGTTTCCTCATCGGGGAGCGCGAGTCCGCTGGGCACGACTCCGACATTCACGAAGGAGGATGCATTCAGCTTTGTGGCAGAGGGCAAACCGCAACTGGTGATCGCCGACGGTGGGTGCCTGAAGATGTGCAACATGCCGGCGAATGTGGACGTAGTGGAGGTGGACGACTTGCAGTCGACTGCTTCGATGTGGACCATCCTCGATGCAGAGGGAAGACGCGACAGGTCGGAGTGGTTGGTTGTGTACGTGAGAGGCACAACCACGGCCATCCTGTTTCCCCCGAAACGGGGCGGTGGTGGTGGTGTTAGTGGCATGGGACGCTCAGTGCTGATCGCGTGCATGGAGTGGCTAGAGGAGGTAGGGTTGAGTCAGGTGTTTGTGGCAGTAGGCAACGACGAAGAGGCGTTGTTGAAGAGACTGTTGTTTTTGGGTTTTTCTCGCGTACCGAGGGAGGTGTTGGCTGCTCAACTGCCCTACTTGAGCAAGAGTTCCATGCTCCTCGTCACGGATTTTGCCGAGTTGTAATTCTATCAACCCACAAATAAACATTGATTATGAAGTTCAACATTTCTGTTGTTTTTTTGTTGGTTTGGGGTGGTTACCTCTGTAAGTGTGAGCAGTCATTAATTGGGAACGGTGAAGAGTTGTGGATGTGGGCAAGAATATTGGAAATTCTAAACAAGATTTAGTTCACGAATAAAATGGGTTTTTTGAGTTCTGCATTGCTAAGTCAAGGGGTCAAATATGTCACCTCGTACGATGAAAACGTGAGTGCAAACGCACTGAACGTCTTATCAAATTAGAGCGTATTATCAACGTTCTCCGTGCTCCAACATAATCAAATTCGTTGTGGCTTTCTTTATGATTGGGCAGATAAGGCTGTCGTGGATCTTTAGCTGGCGGTATGCACTTTATATGTGAAGGCTTGATTTATGGTGGTTGTTATGACAACCACCACTATATGTTGGTTAAATTTGATTTTGTTAATGCAGCCTCAGTGATTGCTCTGCAAGCAAGACTCGAAAAACATAGCTATGCTGGGACACGTTGGAGGCGTTGAAACACGATTACAGGTTTTTGTCATGGCAAAGATCGCACTACTCACTGATGCATTCAATGCGGATTCATCCGAGTTTGTTGATACCAGTGAAATCGGCTTTACTTCGTATCCGTGTCTCTCTGTCATCTGGTGCGTCTGTGGCCGGGGTGACAATTAGTCTGGCTTCGTCAGCGTGTGGTCGAATACCCCAAACACCTTTACCCAAAGAGAAAGCAGTCGGCAACCCTAGCAACAGCGACACCACGGAGTTGCCTGAGTGGTTTGCTAGTGGTTGTGGTAGAGACACGAGTAAATCTTTAGACTGCACTGGTTGTGTGCATATGCGAGCGGTTTACTATGATGTGGGATCAGGGGTTTCCCGAAGATGGCTCATCGCCGGTTTTCGGCATTGATTGCACTAATCCCTTAACCACACGACGTTAGCGGCTGAGACCCTCACGACGCCATACTGACAACCGCGTCTGCGTTAATCCGCCTTCATCCCCCAGGTCAAGGTCATTCTGACAGACCGCTCGGGCTTCGTCTGAGATGATAACAGTCCTATGCACGAGGTCCTGTCGTGTCTTTCGTTAGCGTCGGAAAGTTAGGCTCTAACATCAGACAAGGGATCTGGGTACCGGTTATTTGAATGGATGTTGTCTTGGTTACGGGCAAATGTAACAGCAACCCTGCGCATTTATCTCCCCCATTATTTGCCTTACTCGTATGCACTTTCAGCTATCCGTACTTTAACCGGTTCATACAAATCCTGTGGCTCAACAACCGCATTATTTGTTCACGAATTGGAATGCTAACACACGACAACACAGCGAAGTTGATCCGTCTAGTAAACGGTTGTCTCCGTCATCCCTAGCTTCCCTAGTCCTGTCGAGTAGCCGTCTTAGTTAATTAAAACGCGGCGGCCACAGTACGGTCCGAGGGCACTTGGCGAGGTCTTCAACACCTGCATTTGCTCCTCCAGTCGACACCAACTGCTGAAATGCGATGTTCGCGTTCACGACTGCGTGGCGATTGAGTGAGGCGTGATTGTCACCTGCACTTGTACACCCGAAAGAACCACCGGCGCTAAGCTTAACACGCCGACTCGTTTGCATCAGTGGTGGAGGATTTCGCATGTAGCAGATGTCTGTGGTTTAGATCCATTCAACTTTCATCTGGTAGTATGATGGCTTAGAGCAAGTGTTGGAGAATGTAAGATTGATGTTGTGCCATTATTTCGCCATTAATTGACGGTAGGTGCATCCAAGTTTAATACTGAATCAGCTCAAAGTCATCTGTAAGCATCGAGTCGCTATTAAGCGATTTTCAGCACTTGGAACTTCAATTTAATTGGTAGATTGTGAGCCCACCAGTATCGAATGTTGTCACCACAGTGTCCTCCACCCCAAAAGCCCAGAAGTGGAGAGCATGTACAACTTTACAACCGAGGCTGTTAACAGCCCAAAACACCCTGGAACAAAGACAAAACAGTCGGCAGTGGATAAGACCGGTTTGAGGATCTGCATGCTTCAATTTATCCTAATTTTACTGACAGTCCAAAACAGCGCCTTTGTAAAAAAAATCCCTCACACTATACTTTCCAATGGCACATTCGCACACACCCAAAATGACGCATTGTGCATGGCGGTTGAACGGACACATCTCTAACCACTGCCGTTTCAGCAACCGGGTTTCCTGGATGGAAATGCAGACTTGGGACTGTGGTGCGCTGAGGGTCGTAAAATCCGTAGTTGTTCCGCTGAGGTAGCCAAAGTGGTTACAGAGTCAGTCAATTTCGTGGCAAAAGCTTATTTCAAAGGCGTTAATCAATTCTAACATTTAAAGTGAGGGCCTAGTCATCCTTACTACTCTCCATCTCCAATTTCTGGATTGTTTACTAAAACCAAACCACTGAGCCCATGAGACACGCTTTTCCAGCTTTGTAGACTATTATCCTTAAGTTGATTGGTGTTATAGGTACGCACATTCAAACAAGACCAAACCATCAGTCATTTGCTGAAGTTTTACTCGCCATAAAAAGTATCCCTCAGGATCTCAGACTTGCAGTTCAAACCTTCAGATTCACAATATGACGGTGTTCTTTGTGTAGGTTATCTATAAATTATGGCAAATTGATATACATGTATCCTATTGGCTCTAAATCGCTTTCATATTCGGTTCGAAATTTTGTCAGTCGTTGCTATACCACAGATCAGCACCACTTGACCTGTTTTAGGCTAGTTCTACCAGGCCTGTTGCATTACTGGTTCGAAATGGAAAATACCAGTGCTAATTCAAAATGTGTGAAGCTTCTTGGCATCTCCGACATAACCAAAACCCACGTCGATAAATGTGTGTGTGCATAATTAAAACTTTCACGCTGTAGCAAGTTCATGATTGCTGTGATCACGCACCGACTGCGAACGCACAAGCCACAATACAAACCAGAAGACTGCAGATTTTTTTCAGAAACAAATGGTGTCGTCTAATTAGCAAGTGTGCACGTTGGCAACAGAGTAATAGAGTACAACAAAAGACAAACGTGATTTTCTAAAGCATTGTTTCACATCGCTGCAGAATAACAAAAAAATTCACAAAAAATACGGTAATGCTGCACCGAAAACAGTGATACGAAAAATGGTCTCGACGGGCAGGAAGAACAAAGCACCTTCGCAATAGGACTAGGCACTGGTGACGCGCATCACAGCATTGAGCCATCCCATTGGTTCGAAGTCCTGCAACCTCATTGGACAACCCACCACGTGACAGATCGATAGCCAGCTTTTCATATTTGCTCG
>UXSR01000079.1:0-91499 GCA_900604375.1 Mesocestoides corti
AATCGAATCAAAGGCTGGTTAGCGCATTGTTGTGAGATCGAAGGCTTGTCAGATTGCACTATGCGTGAAAACGAATGTAGTCAAATGTCGACAGGAAGGTTGGGAAAGAAATTACTGCATAATCTCGAATATAACAATCGATCCCTTTAAATGCTAACCAACAAAACGCGGATAGTATTAAAACAGGGTGAATATATATTGATTTCAAAGTGTTGTTCACAGCTATTTGTTTTCAGGAAATTCAGTGTGTTAATGTTGGGCCTGCGAAATGAGCAGATTCACTTTACTGGTGACGTTGAGAAATGAACCCTTTGAAGGAGAGACTACCCATGCCCACAACTTTACCTACATTTTTTTCTTGTTACACTATTATGCACATTCCTGATTCCGTGTGACTAGTTACGATTTATCGGCCAATACGCTTTGGATGGTGATTATTTGCTGGAACGGTTATGAAGTGATGCGCCATAAGTGGTGCAGAAGTGCCATTTAACCAAGCGAAGAAGATGAGCAAGAAGAAAATCTAGAACAGGAGGAAGTAAGGTAAATAATCGGGAACAGATCACACAGACAGTAACTGGAGTGTATGGATTTGAGCATGTGGATAACGAACGTGTCATTTTGACAGAATTATGGAGCTTAGGAAGAATCACCAACCACTGTAACTGATCGTAAATATGAGCGGATCGAAGATTTGGCAGTCCGTATGCAGTCGAGCCATGAGCATTCTGAAAGATTGCAAGTAAGGAAAGTCAAACTACAGGGCCAACTCACGACAAGTGCTCAACACGCAAAGTATTATTGGCGAGGCAGATAAGACATCATGTAGAAGTACCACAGGTTTGCTTTCCACATCTTTAAAGTGCTAGTGGCAGTCATACTAAGTAGGATTTGGTGATGCTGAAACACTCCTTTACTAGTGGCTGTCATTCCCACGGATTTGTCAAAGGCACGCAGTCGTTCATCATCCATTGTTTTAACCGCAAACGCTATTTAAACAGGACTAAATTGAGCCTCCCCAAATCGCATCTAAGGGATAAAGAGTTTGAATGGGTTCACACAAAACGCAGAGCTGGTATCCGCTTGCACGGCTATAATACGAGACTGACTTTTGGCACCTTTCAAGCAACATCTAGTCATATTTGACATGGCTCTCTCTACAATTTATGCCAGTTCACATTTGCAGTGTGCGTCTTCGTGTACTTGGACGGTGAATGAATAAATGCAGTGCATTTTGAGAATTTGCCTGGACAATTGGAGATGTCGTAGTCTTACGAGAAAAAACCACTTCCAATTATTGGTGCCGGTTTTTTCCACTCCGACAGCTGAATTGATAGTAAACATTTGAGGAGTTAGTGACACGGCGAAATCTGATTCGTCGAAGTGTACTTAAACAAGCTTCATATGAATACACACATATGCGTGTGTATATATATGTGTGTAGGAGTGCGTGTGGGTATGTGTGTGCTCAAGTCAAATCTGCGGTTGTCTTTGTACAAGGCAAGAATGAACAGCACTGTGTTTAAACTCTGTGTTGTATTCTGTCTCTTGGGACTAATGACCTCGGCCTCCGCGCTCCCGGATCAAGATGTGGTAGGTTAATTCCGAATGTCCCAACCACGCCACAGTGCCTGGTTTCAAGTTGCGGTAAACATAGTGTGATTCAAAACCAGAAATGCTTAATTTACTTTGATAGAGAAAGTAGACTTTTGTAACTTGGTGCACTTTATCCATAATAATATGATGTCCAAGATTTAAATGCGGTGTGAGGTCTGTTTGCACAAGCGCAATGTCCCTCTGATGCAGTTTAAAAACAAATGTGCTGAGATTATGTGAGTCTTTTCCTCACTACTACATGCTTCTAAGAACCTTTAAAATGACAGACCGTTCGTGTATGTGTTTGAGATGAGCAGAGTACCTTAATTAGTGTAAACAAAATGCGACAGAATCAGAGTGCGAACAACATTTAGAAATATTTGGCGTTGAAAACCTAGATTCAGACTTGGAAAAAATGCATCGCTGAAGCTGTGAGTCTTTTCTTTATTACCACATACTTGCAAGAACCTTACAAATGAAAGATTATTGTGTTTGTGTTTTAGGAAAAATTTGATATAGATGATTGCATTCGCCGGTGTTATGAAAATGGGAGGGGATCAAAGTGTCATGTAAACTGCTTCCATTTTATCCCAAACAGACGACGGTGACTTGGAGAAAGGCCTTGTTGACGGCATAAACTAATCTACCAAGTTATCCAGCCTGTGACACCACTTAGTCGAGTCAAACTTGTCAGCGTACACTTGATAAAATAAAAATTTCAATATAAAATGCTCTCTTTTTTCCCTACAAAGTAAATGGCGGTCTTTTTAAGATGCCGACTTAAAACCTGGCTTTTTCAGAATGAAGTCTTATTGTTTGACAAAAAGATAGCCACCGCAACGTTGCTCGTTTTAACCGCCGAAGCACCGCTTGTGTCCGTGTTCTTTTGCCACAATTTTCCTGCCTGCTAGCACATTCTTTGTGGCATCACTAAGTTCGTACCACTTGCAAGGAAAGTCACGTAATCTAAAAAGATATTGCAGTAGACAAACCTTACTTTCAGTAAAATCTTGTAAGCTGACAGTCATTTGCACCAAGCCTATGTTTACGTAGCCAATATGTTGCAAATCCAAGCAGAAAACACATCACCAAATTGATATGTTTAACACTGCGAAAGTCATCACTTAAACAACTAGTTTTTTTGCTGATATCAAAAGTTGCATAGCCATTCTCTCATATGCTCAATGGCTAAAAGAATTAAAGCACTTCTTCAGGAGTGAGTTAAATTTGCCAGCGTACACTTCTTGAAATAAATATTTTTCGACAAAATGCGTACTTTCTTCTCTGACAAAGTAAACGGCGTTCTTTTGCAGTCGACACCGCAAATTCTGGCTTCTTCGCAATGAAGTCTAATTGTTTGGCAAACAGACAAGCGGTACAACATTGCTCGTTTTCACCCGCCGAAACGCTACTTTTGTCCGTGGTCTCTTTCTACAACTTCCTTGCCTGCTAACACCTTCTTTGTAGCATCAACAGATTCGCATTGCTTTCAAGGAATGTTTTGTTTTATGTAAACAATATCACATGGCCATAATTTACTTTGAGTAAAATCTAGTAAGCTGACAGGCATTTGCACCAAGTCAGAGCAGAAAACACATTACCAGTGAAGTGGGATATTTAAACAGGCCAAAAGCACCATTTAGAATGAAGGAAATGAGCTTGGAACTCAGTGTGCTATTTTGGACGTAATTTCGGGGTCACATTAAACTGGAAAGCGGCTACTTGGAACAAAGTCACAGTCAATGTAGTTATAATTAAAAAGGGCTACCCAAGCGTGATTTAAACGTTTAGTTTGGTTCCTACTCTAGCTTGCCACGAAATAGTGTCAAGAGTGTTTTGTACCAGAGCGGTGCTCACAATATCCTTTTGATGTTCACGGAAGGAAAGATTCGCAGACAGAATTTGTCGGTGCGGTGGTTCAGAAAATGGGATTGCCTATTTGATTAGTAAGAAAGGAACAAAAATTCTTACGTTACTGTGAATCGACCGGAAGACTACTCCATTGTAATTTGAAGCTCCATGAATTTGAGGAGGTAGTTTGTCCTTGGAAGGAGTAGCACAGCTTAGTTGCACATAGCCAAATAATGTGGTTTTGCTGGTTTAAGTGCTACAATGACGTCTTTTTGAAATGGTGTCTGTCTGGTGGACAGAAAAGCTGGAAGAAGCATCGGTGAACCCCTCTGCAATTAAGCGAAGGCAGCTCTGCAGGGCACCTCAACTACAACCGTGCCCTTCTTCTAAGTGTAGATGCAATTGCCGAAGCAAGTACTGGTGATCTGACACAGCATTATGAGAATCACGGCTCACGCATTTATGGTCTATGTGTCACTGTCATTGTGCCAGGGCACTAGTGTTACATTCAATCTCAAGCAATTTGCATAGACGTTAGTGTCTACCATTGCACGCAAGGTGGATGCAGGCTAAACAATGCATTCTGAAGAAGGCCCAGATTATTTGGTACTTGACAAGGCTCTAAATGATAACGACTACTGTAATCCCCAGGTAAATTGCGTTGATCAGAATTCATGCACACGCATCCAGAAAATCAATGGTGTTTACGTAGACAGAAAGACAGGGATGTTGAAGAAGAAATTGATTAGTTGCCCAACATTTGCTTCCGGTACACATCAGTAAGTGCTACTGGCGTGTTTTGGGCAGGAGCGAGGACAACTTCGCAACAAGGCTATTCGACTATCCTGATTAAAGTTTATTAATTGGTTCGATTTCATTCTCGAAATGGGGCTCTCTCTTCCCCGGATTCTCCTAATATTAACAATGTGGTTTGTGCAAATGCTAATGACTCTTTACTTGCAGCAACCTTGCATTACTAGCGGTTATTTAATCCACAGTAATGCTCTGAGATGCATGTTCAATAAAGAAATTGGGTCAAGTTCAACCTGTGTGCTGGTCTAACAGTAGAAGAGTGCCAGTAAACGCATACACAACGCGTCTTTGGACGAGTTTGTGTTCCTCACAGTAACGTCTTTGATGAATTGAGAAGTGCAAACTTGGCGGTCATCAATGTATCAATTGTACCTTGTTTGAGAAACATCGGAGCTCCTTTTGACAACTCACATTGCGTTCCGTGTCAGATGGTTGGAACTAAGGAATATTCAGTTACATAAATTCAATTTTCAACTGTGTTTGCTTAAATAAATGTTGGAAATTACTATATTTATTCGGAACTGATATGTGAAAATTGAAAAAGAACATTAAAAAGGTAGCGGAAGAGAGCTTAACTTCGGACAGTTCTATTTTGGAATGCATGGAGCAATTTAACTGGCAGAGATTACCCTCGTTGAACTGTGCTGCCTTATGTTTATGATCCAAATTTAATAAAGATCTGTTCCCCATATGACTACCGCCACTTGTCCAATAATTGATTGAGCATGGCAGACATGTATAGAGAAAACTATTGATTACCGGTCATTTGTTCTCGCATAGTGGCAGTAGCTCTGTTCATCAAACCTGACGCATGTTTTGCAAGAACAGGCTTCTGAATGCCTGTGAAATGTTCACACACTGTTAAAAACCTAAGATTGTCGACTCACGTGAGAGACCGCAAAGCGCTAGGGTGTGTCGCCATGGCTTGGTAGGTGGAAGTCATGGTGACACAATGGGCTAAACAGTGTAATGATGCCTATTTGCATAAACATGCAAGAGAGCGACCACTGAAGTGACCCACGTGGCCGAATTCTGCCGGTCATGGCGGGAGGCTTTATTCCGCGTTAGTTTTTTTCATTGGTATATAGTGGCATGAGATTTAGTTCTGTAGTCCCTTAAATGTGATTTCATGAATGTTTACGAGAATTTATGCGAATTGGCAGGAGTGCGAAATCATTTTACTGGAGATACATCAGCTGAACTTACTAAGCACAATCTAATTGCTGACCAGGAAATAAGTAGGATTAAAAGGAAAATTCCTTACATTCTAATGTTTTAATTTGGATTGAGGTGACTTTGTCTTATGCTCAATCTGACGCATAAACACACAAGGCGTTTTTATGGGCCAGATGGTTTCACACAATTTTCAAACCACTGCAGCTCTGTCTGGGTTTTATTTCACCTAATCTGACAGTATCACAAATCGGACCAGCTACTTCGTCAAACCAGGTGATAGATTCAGTGGTGTGATGATCAGCTAGGGATCAAATCAGGTTCAGGTTGGCGGGACGTAGTTGCCAGTCTGTGGGGACTTACGTGGTGAAGCCCATCTAAACAAGCTGGTCAGAAAGGTATCGCTCTTGGTTACACCTACTTGTGGCACAACCCAACCCGGATACAAGGGGAGCCACACAAGCACCACAATGACACATTTTGCCTCACGGATGAAGCGACTTTTCAGAACACTCGTTTACTATCTAACACCAGTGCTGACAACGTACCGCAATGCTTTAAGGTACCTGATCACGGCTGCAGTTTCATCAAGAATATGTTTTCTTAAACAGAGTGATAGTGCCACATACAAACTCATGTTCTCATGCATTAAGACTCTTTTAAAAATTATAGGTACGCTGGGAGGGCAAATTAGATAACTTATTTGGAAATTTTGCAGCCTTGGCTGTCACTAATATTATACCCGCATGATTTTTGTGTGTTCCACAAGTCTCATTAGTGTCACTTAATAGAACACTAAGACAAGAGTATTATTCTCATTTTATATTAAAGTTTTTGTTGTTTGTGATTTGATTCAAATTCGTTTCGTCACAGCAACATGGAAATCATTATTGGGTGAAGCCTATAGTGAGGAAATGCATTTACTTGGTACTGTAACTTTTAGCGTCTAGACAACATCTCAGTAGTCAATTGCGTGATCTCGGTAAGACTTTAGCAATGGGTACCCAAATGGCATAATGGGCGCGTTTCTAGTCTGGAATTGACCGTTTCTTTGTAAATCATTTGAATAAAATCATCATGGAAACCGCAAATTGGCCAAATTAACTGCAATTTGCCCAACGGTCGTGAAGTTTTCCTGCATTTGTAGAGTGGGTGTGCTCAACGCACAGGAATTTATGAAATTTTTGGGGCCAAAAAAGATTAGAGAGTCACCACATAATATTGTGTGCGTGTGGGACACATCGATATAATATAAAAATAGACGGTGCTTCGTTGAATTGTACGTCGTATCACGTCAAAAGCTTATATGTATTGGTGGTGAACATTGGCACACTGCGACAACGCATCGTGTTGTTTGAAGTGCAAGATTTTCTCACGTACTCTGCAATTGCAGACTTACTGGGACATTTGCTTCGTGGTTGGCAATCATTTGCGCGCATTCCAGACATGGGATTTTTTCACATTTCACACGACAAATTGCGCGCCTGGATCAAACACACAAATATTCGACAGAGGTGATTGTGCAAACATTTAGGGATGGTTGAGCTTCCGCCGCGTGCAACTGACCGTGCTTTTTGCATAAATCCCAATACGGAGGTCGAGTTAATTCTCCCTGATTGTCTAGACGATTTGCTGTCTTCCTTCGAATTCTTCTCTTCTATCCTGATGCAATGCAACACCATCAGCAAAAGTTGCATATTTCCATTTGAACAGAGTAAAGAATGTAACACATTATTGCACAAAATTAGTGCACCAAATAAGAACATCTAACTCGGAGGATCGACTGAGTGTTTGTCTATTCAAAAACATTTTCGTGCAGCTACAGACACCGAAAAGCAATGATAATCAAAGCTAGGTTTTTAATCTTTGAGATAATGTTCAATTCTTGTTGCAATTATGAAGAGTTCAGGTTTAAAAGTAGACCCCAAAAAACAGAACTGGCATGTTCAAATTTCCACATCTTGTGCAGCGTACAAAGCACAAGGGTGTGATACAGAGGTACTTCTGTTCTAGGAACTATTTTCAGAGTTAAATTGCAAATTTTCACAGCTTACGCTCATTTGAATTATCAAACAACTGGTGTGTCTGAGAAGGAGGGGAATGTGGCGGTCTAATTTGTGTATTTTATCGGGTTAGCACGTCTTATCAGCCAGAAGCTTGCATGAATTATACGATGCTCTCTCCATGAAGTCAAGACTTCTTGGCATTCAACTGTATTCATCTTCCTTCATTCTCAACTCGGACGCTGAGAGCTGCAGTTTAGTTTACCGTTTTAGAATACGAAAATATACTGACTGAACTAGATAAATAGCTAAAGTCGTCTACTCGCATGAGGTCGGTTAATGGGTCTCATCTTTGCGCGACAGATTTTCAACTAAGTCAGCACTAAGGCCGATATAAGTTGTAAAGGTAGATAAGTCGAACAATTACCCATACCTCACAGATTAAGGTAAGTGCATGTTTACGTGTATAGAATTTGGGACGACAAATTGAGTGTACATGCTTTGCTTACAGACCCGTCCACGAGAGTGGAATCGGCTGATGAACGACGTAAATTCACCGAGCCTTTTTCTCATCTAGGCTAGATGGTGAAACCCCGGTTACTACTATCTGACATTTGTAACTTTTTAAAGTGATCACGAGGATGGTACAAAATTCTTTCCGACAGATGCATGCGCTCTGATCATGCTGGTGTTTCTTTTTTGTTCATATTATTGACTGAAAGTTTTAAGATGCATCCTGAGTCAAAATGACCTCAGTTAAGTGTTTATTACAAGTACATTTTGCACAGGGTGTATATTCAACGTGGAAAACCACAGGTGGTGACGTTTGCGTCATCTTAATCTAGATGAGTTGAAAAGGGGAGTGAGTGCTGGAACTGCAACACAAACATTCGAAGGTGCTTGTGTGGAATGCACTCGAAGTACTAACTTGTGCTTTTGCGCAACATTCTGGAAATGAATATGAAGTCATCGAAGATTAAGCAAATTGTAGTTCAAAGATGACGACTAAGGCTATTGTTGACGGGCGCGAGTTTGACAAATCAAGTTTAAAAGGGGCATAGTGCACGGTGTTTCTGCAGCCACTTCCCTCCTCACTCATCAACAAAACAAAGCTTGTTTGGACCAAGTCATAACTGGAGACGAAACATGCACTGTTTATAAGAGCATAATAAGAAACGGAAGCATAATGAGGAGAAGAAAGCATGGGAATAAGGCGTAGCACGCATTACAGAGCCTAAACTGCCGCATCAAATGTAGGTCCCGTAATGAGCGAGGTGGGAAATTTCAGGGGAATCACCTAGCACGAGCTTCCTCCGCATGACCAGCGGGTGACTGAGGGTACGTGATGTTTTGACCAGGTCGATCAGCGTAGTGTTGAAATTCAAGTAAAGCGACCCAACCTGGTCAATCGAAAGGCATCATCCTTCAACATGACAAAGCTAGGTTGGGTGTTGCTTAATATACGCTGCCCCATTGCTTCGTCCTAGCCTAGGTAGATCATAATGTGTTTGGTTCTGGCAAATAATTTGATTCCACGGAAAGTCAAATGCCGCCGGTGGACTCTCGTGGGAATTTCAACAAAGCAGGAATGTAACAACTTGTTCGACGCTGGAAGACAATGACGTCGATTGCGCTATTTGTTAAAATGTACTATTTCTTAAGTAAAATGTGCAACATCATAATTGGTTCCGACCTGACCCCGAACGCTTGCAATCAATCAATGCTTCGAAATCACGATTTCCAAATTGTGCTACTTTATTCAGTACTAGCGTGCGAACCCACCACCTAGCACACGTTTGAGTGAATCCAAGCATGAATGCCAATGCTCCAACGTGAGGTCGTTTGAGAGGTTTTTGTTAGTCAATCCAACTCCAGCACATTGTCACAATGTTCTTATTTTCCAAATGCCTATGAAATGAAAGGTGACTTGAATAGTTAGTTACTTGATGTTACCAGTTATCTTAGGCACCCAGACACCAATTCAGTCAGCATCGAATGAATGTGTTGGGTTGAGAAAGACAGCACTGTCACATCCACCACGCAACCTACACTTGGCTGAATCGGGTTGTCACCTGCACTGATCACTTTCCAACAATTCACCAGAGGTTTAGACCAGCGCGTATTGCAAGTCTTATTGCTGAGGTGGTAAAATGCTTGTTAGCTGAAAGGAGGAAGTAGCAAGTAAGATTGGAGAACAAATTTAAAAAGACGCCTTATCCTGCAATCGATTGCGATCAATTTGTCGTCAGTGCAATGAACAGATCCAGTACCATCAACGTGTAATAGAGCCTGACTCAAAGGTCCTATTTTCAGTCAGAGAACTCAAGCGTAATCAGGTGTTAGTAAAACACTATTTAATTCGAGTAAATAGTTTGCGTATTGGTTCACTTCAACGGTGATTTTGACTGGCAATTGCACAGCAGTTGGCATGTTGAAAATAATTTCGGTTTCCGCCAAATCTCAAATAATAATACTAAGCATAACTGGGTTGTAGAATATAGAAAGCTTGATCTTTAACATCTTAACGAAGAAATGCCTTGAAGATGTAATTTGCATGACTACACAGGCGCACCGCAGCAAACAGGGCTCGTGTAGGAGGTGTTGGGTAAATTTGGAGAAAACTGGAATAGTTAAGGTATATAGCGGTTGCACTAGACAACTTGAATTGATAGCTTAAAACGGAAGCGGTGTTGTGCGATGTCAACAAGTACACCTAGGTGGCTGGGGCTCTGCTTCAATACCTGTTTCCTGGCAAGATAATTTACATCGTGATCACAGTGTCGGCAGCACTGGATCATTCCAATTCCGACTTAGACATTATTACGTAGGTCACTCAGTGTTCCAATAAACTGGGGTAACTTTGGATTTATTTCCTCTGTGGACCCCATTACTAAATTCACATTCTGTGCATAACCCCAACACGTCACAACCTGGTTTTAATCTCAACATTCACAATTGTGTGCACTCGGCAAGCCAAGCTGGTACATTTTCACATTGGCATTGAAAACTAATGTTTGACTAACTACAACGTAAATAGTACCCATTTGTGCATTTAAGCAAATACAGCCCACTAATCGGCAGCAGTAAAAGTATAATCGTAGAATCGGGAACTCTGCGACTCCGAAGTGTCCACTTTCAGGGTCACCAGCCGGTGTGAAATGAAATAAAGAGTCTCTATCAGGATAAAAATTCACTGGTGATTTTGCTTATTGAAGTCGCCTCCTTAAAAGGCTACAGACTCCGACATTAACCTGCCCGATATCCTCTGTGATTTACGAGCCGTCATTTTACAGTTTCTCTGTTGTGTGTGGTAGAACACTTGCCGCGGAAATGATCAATTTCTTGTTTTCGTAAACTTTTTTACACACCAGTATAAACGCTTGACCTAGCACAAACCAAAACCTGTCTTTTGTGGTCATGGACGTCTGCTCGAAACCGACCATCCATTCGTGATTTGATTTGGAAAAGCCCTCGATTGCAAACAGACGGCTAATCAGCAAGATTCCGAAGAACTTAGTTCTACTAGTTCAGTTTAACGCAATATTGTGACGTTCCGAATTCCTCCCTAGTTGCTCAACACAAGAACTAACAAGAAGAGAGTTCCAGGGGAACCTAATGCCAAAAAGTCATTAGTCATTGGTTTGTTAATTGTGCCGTTCTCATATTTCGTGTTTTGCGTACTTTAGTTACGAGCACCTAATTAGTGCTTTCAAAGGCGTTGAGTACGATGTCACGTGTAAAGGTTGTGGTAATGCTCTTAGTAAGGTGAAATGCATTCGCAACACACTTGATTCAAAAATTGGGTATCGCCTTGGACCAATGTATTAAAACAGGCGTTAGTACAGGTGTGAATACAGCAAACACAGGAGCAAGAGTTTTGTGTGCAGATAGATGCTGTCGAAAGCTTAATAATTCCCTAAACGAATGCACATCTTGTGCTTTGACAGTTCAGTAAATTGGAAGCCTTAGCAAAGTAATTGACACTGCTTAATGCCACATACAACTGGAAGCACCTAATCGTACGCAAGATGCTTGAATATCAGGATGTTGTGTGTGGCAAAGATAAGCAATTACCGCAGGAGAATTCATGGTTGAAGCTACTTTTTCGCGATATTTACCATTTATGCAGATATGCGCTTAGCAGTGGGGCTGATGTCGTGGGCATGAGCGACGTTGTGGTAGGTAGTTCTGAAGTGTGTGGCACACACTAATTCTTACAAGTTTTAAACCAATATTAAAAAGTACACCAGTGTGTTGCAAAGCTTGTTATCTGGCTCACTTGAATGCTACAATGTTGCCTGTGCAGGAAATTATTATAGGTCATAATTGGAAGCAAGTGCCGGGCCTCTGGCTACGTGAACTTGTTAGCCTCATCATCGACATCAAAATAATAACATGCAGTTTGTAAATAAATCACTGAGAGTAGTAAAAACAAACACTCAACACCACAATAAACTGCCTGATCTACATCCAAGAATGCCATACTGATGGATAGGTGCATGCTTGAGGTGAGTAACATTATTGCATAAACTGGGAATCAACAATCGATCTCTTTGAATGCTAAACAGCACAATCTGGATTGTTTTAAAACTGGGTGAATGTAAACTAATTTCGAGGTATGCTCTACACCAATTTGCGGCTAGGTGTGTTCGCTTTGTTTTGAGAAAATGCAGTGTGTTAATGTTGGCCCTGAAAAATGAGCAGAATCCACACTGACAGCTGGACTGGTGACGTCGAGAAATGAACCTGTTTAAAGGTGAGACTGTCCTTGCCCATAAAATTCGTAATTTGTTGCAAAGCTACACACATTCGTGATTCCGTGTTACTAGTTACGCATTGGATGGTGACTATTTGCTTGAACGGTAATGAAGTGATGCGCCATAAGCGATGCAAAAGTGCTGTTTAACCAAGCGAGGAAGAAGAGCAAGAAGAGGAACAAGGAGAGGAGGAAGCAAGACAAATGTACAGGGACAGATCAGACAGACAGTAATTGGAGCCTGTGGATAACGGGGGTGTCATTTTGACAGAATTACGGAGCTAAGGAGGAATCACCAACCACTGCAACTGATCGCAAATGTAAGCGTATCGAAGATTCGGCAGTGCTCATGCAGTCGATCAGTTGGCATTCTCAGCAATTACAAAAAAAGTGAAAGTAAAACGACAATGCCAACTCACGACAAGTGCTCAAAACGCAAAATGTTATTGGCGAGGCAGAAAAGACATCGCGTAGAAGTACCACAGGTTTGCTTTCAACATCTTTAAAGTGCTAGTGACAGTCATAATAAGTTGGATTTGGTGATGCTGAAACACTCCTTTACTAGTGGCTGTCATTCCCACGGATTTGTCAAAGGCACGCAGTCGTTCATCGTCCTGAGTGTAAACCACAAGAGCTATTTACATAGGTCTAAAGTGAGCCTTCCCGAATCGAAGCTGGGAGATAACGAGTTTGAATTGGTTTACACCAAACACAAAGCATAGATTGGAGACAACGATTTTGAATTAGTTCACACAAAACACAGAGCTGGTATCCGCTTGCATGGCTATAGTGCGAGAGCAACCTTTGACAACTTTAAAGCCACATCTAGTCAAACATGGCGAGGTCCACTTTGCAATCGATGGCAGTTCACATTTTCAGTGTGCGTCTTTGTGTACTTTGACAGTGAACGAATAAATGAAGTGCAGTTTGAGAATTTGCTTGGACAATTGGACATGCCGTGGTCTTACGAGAAAAATCCAGTTTCAATTATTGGTATGGTTTTTTCCACTGCGACAGTGAATGGGTACAAAACGCTTGAGGAGTTAGTGACACGGCGAAATCTGATTCGTCGAAGTGCACTTAAACAAGCTTTATCGGAATGCACACACACACACATGCAGGTGTGCGTGTGGATATGAGTGTGCTCAAGTCAATTCCGCGGTCGTCTGTGTACAAGGCAAGGATGAACAGCGTTACCGTGTTTAAACTCTGTGTTGTTTTCTGTATTTTGGGACTGATAACCTCAGCCTCCGGACTCCCGGATGAAGATATGGTAAGTTAATTTCGCATGTCCCAACCACGCCACAGTGCCTATTCTTAATGTTGCATTAAACATAGTGTGATTCATTTGCAGAAACGCCTAATTTACTTTGATACCGAAAGTGCATTTTTGTAATTGAGTACACATTATCCATAATAATCTGATGTCTACGATTTAAATGCAATATGATGTCTGTTTGCACAAGCCCAAGGTCCCTTTCATCCAGCTTGAAACAAATGTCCTGTGACTATGTGAGTCCTTTCCTTCCTAGTGCATTATTGCAAGATCATTTAAAATGACAGGCCGTTGTGCATATGTGTTTTAGGCAAAAGCCAGCTTGGATGCCTGCTTTGACCAGTGCGCTAATAATAGGCTAAAAGTTAGCTGCGAACAGGAATGCGAATATTTGCAGGAACAGGGGAAGAAATTTAAAGAATGCGTTCACGTTTGTAGGAAATTAAATTGGAAAAGCGGGTGCCTTCTTAGGTGCAAACAACGGCTCTCAATGGATGTCAATGAAGGCTTTGGAAAACGCATGGTTGACGCTGTGAACTAATCACCTTGTTCTCCAACCTGTGACACCACTCGCTTGAGTTAAACTTGCCAGCGTACACTTCTTGAAATAAATATTTTACAATAAAATGCGTTCTTTGTTCTCTGACATAGTAAATGGCAGTCTTTTGCAGTCGACGCCGCAAACGGAATGAAAGCACGTCTATACGGGTGATCGTCAAGGTAGCCAGCGTATTTGGATGTTGTTACGTCCTGGACAGAGTTAAGGATACTCACAATGGTAAAAGATGTTTATCTGGCGACTAGATCCCAACTTAGGAATCGAGGTATTCCAGTTCTGTTATAAAGCGCTAGTTTCGCAATGAAATGTAAAAGCCAATTTCAATGTTTAGCGTGCATTTCGCTCAATTTTGTCATGGCGACTCCAAGGATTTGACTGCCCGGTATCATCGGAATAACTATCTACTGGAGATTGCGGTGTTGATGGCTGTCGTGGCAATAAATGTAAGTTGTTCGCCTTGTAATTTGATCGTTTTCCTGCCAGATAAAATGTCTGCACGTCCATAAGGCCAGGCGCCACATTTATTGGCCAGTCCGGAAGAAGAATAATTGGACATGATGCAGGATGCAATGCTGTGGAACATATTTGAAGGTCTCAGTGAAAACCTGGAAAGATGATGAATGTGCTATCAGAGAAACAAACCAAAATCGATTTTTTGAGAGCCGTTAGCAAAGGCACCATTTAGAATGAAGGAAATGAGCTTTGAACTCAGTGCGCTATCGCGGACGTAACTTTGAGGACACATTAAACTGAAATGCGGCTGCTTCATTCCGCGTTTGTTTTTTTTCACTGGTATTTAGTGTCATGAGATTTAGTGTAGTAGTGCCTTGGATGTGATTTCGTGAATGTGTACGGGAATTTATGCGAATCACATTTGGATATCATTCAGCAGGAATGTGAAATCATTTTGCTGGAGATACGCCAGCTGAACTCAATCAGCACAGTCTAATTGCTGGCCAGGAAATTAGTTAGATTGAAAGAGATCTTTCGAAAATTCTATTGTATTAATTCGGATTGAGGTGATTTTGCCCAACGTTCAATCTAATACATAAACTCACGAGACGTTTTTATGGGCCAGATGGTTTCACTCAATTTTCAAACCACTGCAGCTCTGTCTGGGTTTTTCCCTCTTAATCTAGCCGTTTGTATCACAAATCGGACCAGGTACTTCGTCAAACCAGGTGATAGATTCAGTGGTGTGATCATCAGCAAGGGATCAAATCAGGTTGAGGTTGGCGAGACGTAGTTGCCAGTCGGTGGGGACTTACGTGCAGAAGCCCATCTAAACAGGCTGGTCAGAAAAGTATTGTCTTTTGCTACACCTACTTGTACCACAATGACACATTTTACCTTACGGAAGTATCTACTTTCCAGCACACTCATTTCCTATCTGACAGCAATGGTGACAACGAATCGCAATGCTTTAAGATGTCTGATCACGGCTACAGTTTCCAAAAAGAATGCATGTTTAGTTAAACAGAGTGATAGTGTCGCATGCAAACTCATGTTCTCACGCATTAAGACTCATTTTGTTCAAACTGATTCATTTAAAATGCCAATTTTTAGAAAAAATTACAGGTGCTTTGGGAGGGCAAATGAGATGACCTATTAGGAAACTGTGCAGCCGAGGCTGTCACTAATATTATACCCGCATGATTTTTGTGTGTTCCACAAGTCTCATTAGTGTCACTTAATAGAACACTAAGACAAGAGTATTATTCTCATTTTATATTAAAGTTTTTGTTGTTTGTGATTTGATTCAAAATCGTTTCGTCACAGCAACATGGGAATCATCATTAAGTGAAGCCTATAGTGAGGAAATGCATTCACCGAATCCCTAAAGCTGCATTCCTTTCCGAAAGAGCAGACTGGTATTGCACCTTTCAGCGTCTAGACAAAATCTCAGTAGTCAATTAGCGTGATTCCGGTAAGACTTTAGCAATGGGTACCCAAATGGTATAATGGGCGCGTTTTTAGTCTGGAATTGACCGTTTATTGTAAATCATTTGAATAAAATCATCAAGGAAACCGTAAATTGGCCAAATAGACTGCAATTTGCCCAACGGTCGTGAAGTTTTCCTGCATTTGCAGAGTAGATGTGCTCAACGCACTAGAATTTATGAAATGTTTGGGGTTAAAAAAGATTAAAGAGTCACCACATAATATTGTGTGCGTGTGGGACACATCGATATAATATAAAAATAGACGGTGCTTCGTTGAATTGTACGTCGTATCACGTCAAAAGCTTATATGTATTGGTGGTGAACATTGGCACATTGCGACAACGCATCGTGTTGTTTGACGTGCAAGATGTTCTCACGTACTCTGCAATCGCCAACTTACTGGGACTTTTGGTTCATGGTTGGCAGTCATTTGGGCGCATTCCAGACATTGGCATTTTTTTACGTTTCACACGACAAATTGCGCGCCTGGATCAAGCACATAAATATTCGACAGAGGGGATTGTGCAAATATTTGGGGATGGTTGAACCACCGGCGCGTGCATAAATCCCAACACGGAGGTCGAGTTAATTCTCCCTGATTGTCTAGACGAGTTTCTGTCCTCCCTCGAATTCTTCTCTTCCATCCTCATGCAATGCAACACCATCAGCAAAGTTGCAGATTCCCATTTGAACAGAGTAAAGAATGTAACACGATATTGCACGAAATTAGTGCACCAAATGAAAACATCTAACTCGGTGGATCGAGTGTTTGTCTATTCAAAAACATTATCGTACGACTACTGACACCGAAAAGCAACGATAATCAAAGCTACGGTATTAATCTTTGAGATAATGTCCAATTCTTGTTGCATTTGTGAAGAGTTCAGGTTAAAAATAGGCCCCGAAAAACAGAACTGACACGTTCAAATTTCCAAATCTCGTGCAGCGTACAAAGCACAAGGGTGTGATACAGAGGTGCTTCTGGTTTAGGAACTATTTTCACAGCCAATATGCATATTTTCATAGCGTACGCTCATTTGAATTTGAGGAGGAGGGGAATGTGACGGTCTAATTTGTGCATTTTATCGGGTTAGCAAATACATTGATCTGAACATCGTATCAGCCAGAAGCTTGCATGAATTGAACGATGCTCTCTCCAAGAAGTTGAGACTTCTTGGCATTCAACAACACTCATCTTTCCTCATTCTCAACTCAGACGCTGAGAGCTGCAGTTTAGTTTACCCTTTTAGAATGCGAAAATATACTGACTGAACTAGGTGAATAGCTAAAGTCGTCTACAAGCACGAGGTCGGTTAATGGGTCTCATCTTTGCGCGACAGAATTTCAACTAAGTCTGCACTAAGGCCGATGAAAGTTGTAAAGGGAGATAAGTCGAATCGGCTGGTGAACGACGTAAATTCACCGCGCCTTTTTCTGAACTAGGCTACATGGTGAAACCCTAGCTATTACCACCTGAAACTTGTGGGTTTTTGAAAAAGCGTCACTCAAATCTAAACGATGCGCCTAGCTCTGCGCGACACTCTGGCATTGAACATGAAGTCATCCGTGACTAAGCGAAGAGCGGTCCATAGATGACGACTGAGGTTATTGCTGACGGACGAGAGGTTGACAAGTCGAGTCGAAAATGGGCTTCAGTTTTTTAGCCAGTGTAGCGCATAGTGATACGTATTACTGAAGCCTCTTGCCCCTCACTTGTCAACAAAATGAAGCTTGCTTGGTACAAGCCATAACTGGAGACGAAACATGCACAGTTAATAAGGTCATAATAGGAAACGGAAGGAGGAGTAGGAAGAGGAGGAGGAGGAGGAGGGATGGGAAAAAGGCGCAGCCTCCATTACGGAGCCTAAACTGCCGCATCTGATGAAAGTCTGGTAGTGTGTGTCGAGTGGGGGATTTCAGAGGACTCAACCAGCACGAGCATCCTCCACATGACCAATTGGTGACTGAAGTGACGAGGTGCCTTGAGGGGGTCAATCAACGTAGTGTTGACATTTAAGCAAAACGGCCCAACCAAGTCAATCGATAGGCAGCATCCTTCAACATGACAAAGATAGGCTAGTCGTTCCACACTATACGCCGCCCCACTGCTTGATTCTTGCCTCTGTAGATCACCACGTGTTTGCATCTGGCAAATAATTTGATTACATGGAAAATGTCAAATGCTGCCGGTGGACTTTCGTCGCAATTTCAACAAAGCAGGAACGTAACAGCTTGTTCCGCGCTGGAAGACAATGACGCAGACTGCGCCATTGAATAACATGTGCTATTCTGGAGTAAATTGTGCAGCATCAAATTTAGTTCAGACCTGACCACCCGATACTTCGAACTCACGGTTCCCCAATTGTGCAACTAATATTTTCAGTACTGGAAACAAGATGTTTATTTTTCGATTTTTCGACACTTGCACTCCCTCCCCATTGACCAAATCACGATTTTGATTTGGCAAATAAGATCGAAGAACAAATTTAAAAAGATGCCTTATGTGTGTGTGCGTTTCATGCACCCTGCAAGCCAAGCTGGCAAGTTTTCACATTGACATTGGCAACGAATGTTTGACTAACTACAACGCAAATAGTACCCATTTTTGCTGTTAAGCAAATACAGCCCACTAACCGACAGCAGTAAAAGTACAATCGTATAATAGGGGTCTCAGCACCTCTCAAGTGTCCACTTTCAGGGTCACTAGCCGGTGTGAAATGAAATAAAGAGTTAAGTCACAAGTGAGTGTGGCTAGACATACCGCAGAGCAGTCTGGTTTATTTGAAATTATCATCATGATCTGCATTTTGGCCACTTTGTTGATTTCGTTGTTTCTTGATAATTTCGATAAATCAAACCAAACAGAGGTATTTGATGTGTCGTGAATTTGTCGTATTTTGTTGATTGCATGGCATGACATGAGTTTGTGTGTCTGTGTGTGGACTTATAGCCTGAGCACATCTGTGACCTCACTCACTGGCCTATTAATACATTCGTGCAAAAGCTGCACACGGAGAAGACTTGATCAGGTTCTCGAATAAACGGCTGACTCTCTGCCCCAACGCTGACTTCATCCTTGTCAGGCATTTATTAGCATATACGGCAGCAAAAAAAGATGTGTTTAGTCGGCATTATAGGAATGCAGACGTCGAAACTTGGTTGATTCCATTGTTTCTTGATAATTCGAAAAAAAAGTCAAACCAATCAAAGGTATTTGAAGTGTCGTGAATTTGTCGGATTCTGGTGATTACATGGCAAGTCATCAGTGTGAGTGTGTGGGCTAACTGCATGGTTTGATTTTGTTCAGGGCTGCAGGCGCGACTCCAACATGCCTGGTCTGTGTGTTCGAAGTACCATCGCACGAATGAAAGCACTTCTTCTTCGGAAGTGAAGAAGATCAACTAGATAGTGATAACAGTGTCTACGGCAGCGGATCATTCAAATTCCGACTTAGACACTATTAAGTAGGTCACTCAGTGTTCCAATAAATTGGGGCCACTTTGGTGTGATTTGCTTCATGGATCCCATTCCCAAATGCACATTCTGTGCATAAAACCAAATCTTCACAACCTGGGTTTAGTCTCAACGGTCACAGTTGCGTGCGTTTTATGCATCCAGCCATCCAAGCTGGTACGGTTTCACATTGGCATTGGCAATGAATATTTTGCCAACTTCAACGCAAATAATACCCATTTGTACCGTTAAGCAAATACAGCCCACTAACCGGCAGCAGTAAAAGTACAATCGCCGAATCCGGAACTCTGCAATTCTCAAGTGTCCACTTTCAGGGACTCTCGTCGTTGGGAATTGAAAAAGAGAGTTCGGTCACAAGCGAGTGTGGCTATACCTAGCACAGAACTGTCCGATTTATTTGAAATTATCATCATGATCTGCATTTTGGCCACTTTGTTGATTTTGTTATTTCTTGATAATTTCGATAAATCAAACCAAACAGAGGTATTTGATGTGTCGTGAATTTGTCGTATTTTGTTGATTGCATGGCATGACATGAGTGTGTGTGGACGTATAGCGTTGTTTATATTGTTCAGGGCTTCAGGCGCAAATCCGACTTGTTTAGTGCGCGTGTTCGCAGTCCCATCAAACGAGGTTTGGAGAAGTAGGCGTCGTCGACTGCCGTAGCACCGCACAATGAGACTGCTGATTTTAAGGGATCCATTTTATAAGTAGCATGTTTCCTTCAGTTTTTCGGTTTGAGCATTTAAGTGGCACCGAAGAAGACTGAATTAAGCTACAGAAATGGGTAGCGGAACGTTAAGTGCGCTGACAAGAAGGGATACTAAACGGAGCACTTTTTTTTCAACGGAACCTATTGGTATTCTATCTGACAGATGCAGAATTTGTTCAACTTATGCTTTTCACTATTTCCTTGCAAAGTGAATGCAAGCCTTCATCTAATTGCGAGTATGCCACTTCTACTTATAGATCCGAAGTAGTAGATCAGTCTGGTGAGCAATTCATGGATCTGCGCCAATTGTAAATTTCAGTTACGCTGCATGCCGTGATGCTATGCGCAAATCATTTGCAAACAATAAACGCAGAGTTCAATTAATACCTAGTAACCTTGTGCTTAGGTGTCACAACTCGACCAGTGCACTTTAACAGGCAAGTATACCTGAAATTGGTGAATTTAAGGCGATGGTGTAGACGACATACTTGTGCCCATCAAATGGCAATGCCTCGGCTACAATCACTGTGTCCACACTTTGCAAGTCCTACCATATGAACCAGAAATGCAGCTGGAATGAACAAATGCAGTTATTCGAGGTTTGATCCGGAATTTGCCTAAAACCACTGCACAGCAGATGATATGCTTGCAAACATAAGCAGACGCAACAAAATCAACAACGTCTTTGAAGTGATATTCTGGGCAAGGCATACCCAGACTAGGGTATGCAGCCACAGTGAATCGCGTTGATTCACATTCGCTAATCTGGTCTCGCCAGCCTCCCACACAATGTGCCCCTTTTCACAGCACGTCGTCAACCGCGCGGAACCTCATCTCCCTCTCATTACCCCCAGTAATCATCCTGGATAATCACATCACTGTGGGCTCAATGCTAGCACATTTGTGACTCACACTGATTCACCCACCTGGCCCATTAATACACACGCGCAATAGCCACACACGACACACACGACGACGACGACGACGACGATGACGACTTGGTCAGGTTCTCGAATAAGCGGTTGACTCTCTGTCCCAACGTTGAATTCATCCTTGTTAAGTATTTAGTTGTGTATGCCGTAGTACAATCAGAGTTAATTAATCGGCATAAGAGGCCTGTACAAATCTGAAGTCGAAGCATCGCAATGACTCCCAGTTTTGTTGAATGAGACATTCGTCAGTGGTAGCATGTGTGCATTTAGGCCTAGGACACTTCGTTTTTAATCAGGAAAAAAAAGATTAATTGCTTTGGTTTGTTATGAATCGTATTTATCCACTCTCCTTAATCCGGTCGCTCCACTCACTGTGCTGCTGTGAACGTAACTTGGAACGAGGTCACAGTCAATGTAGTTCATAACTAAAAAGGGCTACGTAAGCGTGATTGATAACTTTAGTTTTGTTCCTTCCATAGTTTGCCATAGAAACAGTGTCAAAAGAGTTTTGGACTAACGAGGTGCCCGCGACATCTTTCCTGGTGTGGCCTCTATGAGTACGGGAGACATCGTCCGATATTCAACGGAAGAGGAGATCCGCGGACAGAATCTGTCGGTACAGTGGTTCAGAAAATAGGGTTGCTTGCTTGATTTGTAAGAAAGGAGCATGAATTCCAGCATTATTGTGAATCGACTGGAAGACCACTCCACTGTAATTTGAAGCTTCATGAATTCGAGGAGGCAGTTTGTCCTTCGAAGGAGTGCCACAGCTTAGTTGCGCATTTACCAATAATGTAATTTTTGCTGGTTTAAGTGCTACAACGACGTTTTTTGAAATGGTGTCTGTCAAAAGGACAGAAAATCTTGAAGAAGCATAGGTGAATCCACTGCATTTTAGCGAAGGCAGCTCTGTAGGGCACCACAACTACAACCCCAGGCTTATTTTAGGTTAAGATACACCTGCCAAAGCAAGTACTGTCGATCGGACGCAGCATTATGGGAATCACGGCTTACGCGTTAATGGTCTAAATGTCACTGAATTGTGCCAGGGCACTTGTGTTACTTTCAAGCTCAAGCGATTTGCATAGACGTCAGTGCCTACCAATGCACGCAAGGTGGATGCAGGCTAAACAATGCATTCTGATGAAGGTCTGGACTATTTGCTAGTTGACCAGGCTCCACACGATAATGATTACTGCAAATCCCCAGGGAAAATTGCGTTTATCCCGATTCAAGCGCACGCATCCAGGAAATTAATGAGGTGTACGTAGACAGAAGGACTGGGATGTTGAAGATGGAATTGTCTGGTTGCCCAACATTCGCTTCCGACACACATCAGTGACTGCTGCTGGCGTGTTTCGGGCGGGAGCGAAGACAACTTCACAACAAGCCTACTCGAATATCCTGATTAGAGTTTATTGCTTAATTCGGTTTCAATCTCGAAATGGGGCTCTGTCTTCTAGGCTTCTCTCAAGATCAACAATGTGGTCTGCGCAAATGCTAATGAATACTGGTTGCAACCTTGCATTACCATTGGCTATTTAATCGTTGGTAATGCTCTGAGATGCATATTCACTAAAGGAAGTGGTTTAAATTCAACATGTGTGTTGGAACAGCAGTAGAAGAGTCATAGAAAACGAACTCACAATCACGTCTTTGGACGAGTTTGTGTTGCTCACACTAATGTCTTTGATGAATTGAAAAGTGCAAACTTGGCGGGTCATCGATGTATCGATTGTTGCCTTGTTTGAGAAACATCCGAGCTCTTTTTGACAAATCACACTGCGTCCCGTGTAAGATGATAGGTGCTAAGGTGTATTCAGCCACATGTTTGATTAGCTAATTTTCGTAAATTACTAGATTTATCCGGAACTAATATTTAAAAACTGAAAAATAGCATTATGAAAGGTAGCCGAAGAGATCGCAACTTCAGGCAGTTCTATTTTGGGATACACAGAGCAATTTAACTGTATTTTCTTAGCTTTATGATCCTAATTTATTAGAAATATCTACCTCCATGACTGCCGATATCTGTCCACTAGCTGACTGACCACGGCAGTTATGCACAGAGAAAACTATTGATCACCAGAAAAGAAAGGCGACCACGAAATTCGTACTCTGTTGAAACTGGCCAGTAATTCGTTCTCGAATAGTGGCAGCAACTCTGTTCATGAAACTTAATGTATGCTTTGCAAAGACAGGCTTCTGAATGCTTGTGAAATGTTCGCGCAGTGTTCCAAGCCTAAGATTGCCGACTCACGTGAGGGACTGCAAAGCGCTAGGGTATGTCGCCGTGGCTTTGTCGGTGGTAGTCATGGTGACACAATGGGCTAAACAGTGCAATGACACTTATTTGCATAAACATGCAAGAGAGCGACCACTTAAGTGACTCACGTGGCCGAATTCTGCCGGTCAAGGCGGGATGCTTGATTCCGCGTTTTTTTTTCACTGGTATTTAGTGTCATGAGATTTAGTGCTGTAGTGCCTTGAAAGTGATTTCGTGAATGTTTATGAGAATTTATGTGAATCACATTTGGATATCATTCAGCAGGAATGTGAAATCATTTTACTGGAGATACGCCAGCTGAATTTAATCAGCACAATCTAATTGCTTACCAGGAAATTAGTTAGATTGAAAGGGATCTTCCGAAAATTCCATTGTTTTAATTCGGATTGAGGTGATTTTGTCGTACGCTCAATCTGATGCATAAACACACAAGGCGTTTTTATGGGCCAGATGGTTTCACTAAATTTTCAAACCACTGTTACCCTTTCTGCGTTTTATCCCTCTTAATCTAACAACTTGTAACACAAATCGGACCAGCTACTTCGTCAAACGAGGTAGTAAATTCAATGGTGTGATCATCAGCTAGGGATCAAATCAGCTTCAGGTTTTCGAGACGCATTTGCCTGTCAGTGAGGATTTATGTGTAGAAGCCCATCTAAACAGGTTGGTCGGAAAAGTATTGTCATTTGATACACCTACTTGGAGCAAAACCGAGCCGGATGCAAGCGCACCCACGCAAGCACCACAATGACACATTTTGTCTTACAGATGAACCGACTTGCCAGCACACTAGTTTACTGTCTGACACCAGTGGTGACAAAGGATCGCGTTGCTTTAAGGTGCCTGATCACGGCTGCGATTCCATCAAGAATTTGTTTGGTTAAACAGAGTGAACGTGCCGTAGACAAACTTATTACGACTCATTTTTTTAAATTGTTTCATTTAACATGTCGATTTTTTTTAAAAAAAAGTAAAGGTGTGTTGGGTAGGACCTGCGCAGCTGAGGCTGTTGCTAACATTTTACCCGCATGATTCTCGCATGTCCCACAGTAGAATCATTAGTGTCACTTATACTAAAGTTTGTGATGTTTGCTACTTGATTCAAATTCATTTCGTCACAGTAGCATAGAAGACATTATTAGCTGAAACCTGTAGTGAGGAAATGCATTTACCTAATCACCAAGGCTATAGTTTTTTTCCGAAAGGGCAGACTGGTACTGTAACTTCCAGCGCCTGGACAATATCTCACTAGTCAATTGACGTAATCCAGGTAAGACTTGAGCAATGAGTACCCAAATGTGCACGTTTCTAGCCGAGAAATGATTGTCTTTTGCAATTCATTTGCATTAAATAATCAAGGAAGCCTCAAATCACCAAAATCGACTGCAATTTGCTCGACGATTGTGAAGTTTTCTTGTGTTTTTTAAGAGTGGGTGTGCTTAACACACAGGAATTTGTGAAATTTTAGAGGTTAAAAAAACTAAAGAGACGGTATATAAGATTGTGTGTGTGCGTGGAAAATTTCGACTTAATTTAAGAATAGATGGTGCTTCGTTGAATTGCAGTTCACATCACATCAAAAGCTTGTATGCATTGGTGGCAAAAATTTGCCCATTGCGACAACGCATCGTGTTGTTTGATGTGCAAGATTTCCTCACGTACTTTGCAGTCGTCGATATACTGGAACATTTAGTTCCTGGTTGGCAGTCATTTGTGGGCATTCCAGACATTTTTTCGCGTTTCACACGACAAATTGCGAGTCTGGATCAAACACATAAATATAATACGGAGGGAATTGTGCGCACACTGATGGATGACGGTGTTTTGCATAAATCCATATGCGAGGTTCGAGTTATTTCTCCCTTATTGTGTAGAAAAACTTTCTGTCTTCCTTGGAAGCACTTTGTTCTATCCTGATCTAATGCAACACCATCAGCAAAAGTTGCATGCTTCCGCGTGATGACAGTAAAGAATGTAACAGGTTACTGCACGAAATTAGTGCACCAACTAACGACATCTAGCGAGGAGGATCAATCGTATGTTCTGCTATTTAAAAAATTGTCGTAAAATTCTAGACATTGAAAAGAAATAATAATTAAAACTGGGCTATTAATCTTTGAGAATGTCTACTTCTTTTTGCCTTTGCGAAGAGTTCAGGTTATAAATAGACTGCGAAAAACAGAACTGATGTGTTCAAATTTCCGTATCTTGTGCAGGTAATTCCGATTTAGAAACTCTTTTCTGAGCCGAAATGCATATTTTCACCGCCTACGCTCATTTGGATTTTCAAACAGCTGATGTGTCTTACGAAGAGGGGAATGTGGTAGTCTAATTTATGCATTTTATCAGGTTAATAAATAAAGGGATTTGCACCACTTCTTTTCACGTAGAAGCTTGCATAAATTCAACGATACTCTGTCCGAGCAGTCAGGACTCCTAGGCATCCAGCAACACTCATCTTCCCTGGTCGAAATTGGACAAAGTAATTCATTGTCAGCTCCGACGCTGAGAGCTGCAGTGTAGAGTTCACCGTTTTAGAATACGAAAATATACTGACTGAACTGGATAAGTCGAACCGTTACCCATACCTCACTGACTAAGCTTGGAGCATGTTTTCGTAAAAAGAATTTAGGGCGACAAATTGAGTGTGAACGTTTTGCTTACAGACCCGTCCACGTGGGTGGAAGAATAGGCCTATGAAAGACGGAAATTCGTCATGCCTTTTCCTGAATTAGGCTAGACGGTGAAACTCCTATTGCATGCAGTGAATCATGTTTCCGAAGCCACTTCCCTCCTCACTTGTCAACAAAACGAAGCTTGCCTTGAACACGTCATAACTGGAGAAGAAACATGCAGAGGTTATAAGAGCATAGTAAGAAACGGAGGCAATAGGCATGGGAATATGGCGTAGCATCCATCAGAGGGCCTAAATTGCCACATCAAATGAAAGTCTCGCAGTGTGTGTCTGGTGGGGGATTTCAGGGGATTCACCTGGCACGAGGTTCCTCCACATGACAAATTGGTGACTGAGGCGACGTGGTTCTTCGAGCGGGTCCATCAACGTAGTGTGGAAATTCAAGCAAAACGACCCAACCTGGTCAATCGAAAAGCATCATCCTTCAACATGACAGGGCTAGGTTGGGTGTTGCTCAGTATACGCTGGCCTATTGCTTCCACCCTGACTCTTCATATCACAATGTGTTTTGTTCTGGCAAATTATTTGATTCCGCGGAATAAGTCAAATGCCGCCGGTGGCCTCTCGACGTAATTTTAACAAAGCAACGCTGGAGGACAAGGCCGTAGGTTGCGCCATCGGTTAATGTGATCTATTTTGCAAGGAGAATGAGTAACATCGTGATTGGTTCCGGACTGACCACGAACTCGTGCAACCACGCAATACTTCGACCTCACGGTTTCCCAATTGTGCTACTTTCATCAGTACTGGATGCGCGTTGTTTCCTTTAATTATTTGCCACCTAATCTCCCTCCCCACTGACTAAATAAGGATTCTAATTTGTAACAAATGCTCATTGCAACTGCACAACATTTGACTGAGTGTCGATGACCTGTTTGTCTATTTTGTCTATTTGCTATGCGCGTAGAAATCTAATGGGAGCCAAAACCGCCACTGCGTCTCAAAGACGAGCAGCTGATCAAACGTGCACCAATTGATATTGTTTTACTTATTCGGCTGTTTCAAAGGCAATCGATATTTGATTACTTTTGCACTGTTCTTGTTTCTCAAAGGTCTATGAAGTAAGAAAGTGGCAAGAATAGTTAGCTAATCGACGTTGCCAATTATCTTGGGCATCCAGACACAAAGTGGTGCCGCTTCAAATAAATGTGGTGGGTTGAGGAAGAGAGCAATGCAGTTGATGGGCGTATTTGAAGGTATTGCACTGTCACATCCACCACGTAAGCCACACTTGGCCTAATCGGGTTGTCACCCTTACCGATCACTTTCCAACGATTCGCCAGAGGTTGCCATCAGCACTTATTTTTCATGTCTTATTGCTGAGGCATGAGAATACTTGTTAGTTGATAGGAGGAAGTGGCATCTAAGATTGAAGATCATAATTATATAGATACCTTATCCTGCTATCATCGCAATCATCTTGTTGTCAGTACCAGTACCATCAACGTTTAATAGAGCTTGACTCAAAGGTATTATTTTCAATGAGAGTAGTCAAGCGTAATCAGTAGTTAGTTAAACACCCTTTCATTTGAGTAAATAGTTTGCATATTGCCTCAGTTCAACGATGATTTCGACTTGAATGATCTTGTTGTCGAATACTGAGAACCCCACAAGTATACAGCCATTGGCATATTAAAACAACTTCGGTTTTCTTTAAATCTCAAACGATAATAATAAGCCTCATGGGGTTGCGAAACACAGAAGGCATAATCATTAACATCTCAAAGGGGAAATGCCATGAAGGTGTAATTAGCATGACTACACAAGCCCACCGCAGCCAATACGGGTAATGTATGAGGAGTTGAGTAAAATGGAAGAAAGTGAAATAGTTGGGGTATATTTTGGGTGCTCTGGACAATTTGAATACGTAAGTCAAAACAAAATCGGTGTTGTGCAATGTCAACAAGAGCATCTAGGTTAAAGCTCTACTTTAATACATGCAGTGACTATAATACCGGATCTTGAATATTCCCCAATCGACACCGTTGAGAAGATCACAAAGTGTGCCAATAAATTGGGGACATTTCGGAGTGATTTTGGTCGGCAACCCATTCCTAGCGGCTTAATCTACGCAAAACACCAACTCTTCACAACCTGGTTAGAATTTCAGCAGTTACAAATGTGTGCATTTCATGCACCCATTGGAATTTTGGAAATAATTTCGCTTTCTTTCAAATCTCAAACGAAATTATTAAGCCTAGAAGGGTTTTAGAACATAGAAGGCATGATTTTAACACCTCAAGTTGGAAATGCCATGAAGATGCAATTGGCATGGTTATTTAAGTGGCACCATTGACGTCACAAGTACATTTCAATAAACAGGGTTTGTGTAAGACATTTTGTGTAAATTTGGAGAAAACTGGAATATAACTGAGGTAAATTGTGGGTGCGAGACTTTCATTTGATGTGGCAATTTAGGCCCTCTGATGGATGCTACGCCATATTCCCATGCCTATTGCCTCCGTTTCTTACTATGCTCTTATTGTGGGTGTTGTGCCATGTCAACAAGTGCATGTAGGTGTTTGCTTTGCTTTACTTCAATACATTGTTTCTTGGCAAGATCAATTATATTGTGATTCCAGTGCCTATAATGCCGGATATTAAAAACTGCCACTTAGACACTGCTGAGGAGGTCACCAAGTGTGCCAATAAATTGGAATACTTCGGAGTGATTTAGATCTGGAACCCATTCCTAAAGATTTAGTCTACGCACAATCCCAACTCCCTACAACCTGGTTTTACTCTCGACAGTCGCACTTGTGTGCTTTTCATGCACCCTGCAAGCCAAGCTGGTTCGTTTTCACATTGGCATTGAAAACGAATTTTTTGCCAACTACACACCAAAAAGTACCCATTTTTACAAATGAGAGAATACAGCCCATTTGTTTACACAATCTTGACTGGCCGGCAGCAGTAAAAGTACAATCATAGAATCCGGAACTCTGCAACTCCGAAGTGTCCAATTTTAGGGACAATAGCCGGTGTGAAATGAAAAAGTGTTCGGTCAAAAGTTAGTGTGGTTAGACATAACAAAGATCTTCCTGATTCATTGAACTTGTCATCTTAAACTATTGCATGTAGATGGCGAATCGTCCTGGTGGTGACTCGTGGCTTTGGTTAAGACCCGAATCAACCTCGTACGGGCTTTTCTGAAGTTCACATTTTCGCACTTGTGTTGTTTAAGGTTTGGCTTCATCCTCTTGGACCCACAAGAGCTTTACTGTAAAAGCCCTTTTTGTATTATCCAGAAGATTCCTGACTCGGAGGTTTGGTGGTTGTCAGTGATCACTTTCGTTGGCTAGCACAATGTTATTGCAATGAAGATATTTGTGATAAACGCAACCGCGATTTCGCATTTCGAGTATTTGTTGATGCTGTGGCATATACTGGGCGAAAAATCATTGGAACACAGCCTACCTGATGTAGCTACTAAGTACACTGGCACAAAGATGGTACAGCATATCAGAGTAATTCTATGTACTTTCACTATAGTAAACATGGTGATCTCTTCGAAAGGCTGTATCTTAATAAGGACTTGACTGTAATACACTGCCAGGTCATCGGTCGTTTTGATAGGCCAACTGTGCTGTCTTAGGCAACATACACGCAACTTTTAATTTCGCGATGTTGATGTCGATTACTGCCGTGCGAAAGACCCGTACTGCTTCTATTTTTTATGGGAACCAGCACCATGGCGCGACCTCGCCAATTATGAAGTTGGGATTGGAGTGTGCGCCAATAGCGGAACGGCTTTCACGCACGTCCAACAGCACACTTTGCCTGATTATTTGCATTTAACTTTTTTCGTGGAATTCGATGCCAATAAACAAAAGGGAAAAAGTTGACGCAATTTTGCACCAAATAGAATGCCCCAGTTCAAATAACCGTGGAACGGGCACACCTCCGTGAAGGCTTACTTTCCGTTTTATACTTAGATAAACGTGCAAAGGCCAAATTTAAAGATCCTCAAAGAAATACGTATGACTCAAAGGTGGGAAAATCGAAGTATCAATTCTGGAATTCATTGGTTCCTGGAAGCGAAGATAACCTTAGTCAAAGAGAGGTAATTAGTGTATCTAGAAGTTGTCACATTTTGTTGGTTCGATAACAAGACATTAGTGTGAGCGTGTGAGCTCGCAGGATTGTGCTTGTTCAGTGCTGCCGGGGCGAGTTCGACCAGCTTGTTAGCAAGACGTAGGTGTCGTTGAATGTTGCAGCACTGCACAATGATACTGGTCTTCAAGGAATATCACTACTCGATCATTTACGTGGCAGCGAAGATTTAAAAAACCAAAAGCAATGGGTAATCGGGCGCTTATGCTTAGGTAAAAAAGAAATGAGTCGGACAATATTTAGCGCAATTTATAACGACTGGATGGCTGAAAAAATTGAAGCATCATGTCTGGAAAAGACAAAGAGTAAACTGTATTGTGATGCAACACAAGGCTTCGCCTCTCGCTCCAAATTTCACCTTAAATTTTCCACAAAGCAATTACATGCCCTCGGGTAGATTTTCTGACTTAGTGGCAGGCTCTCTATTTTAAGTACTTCATGTTAATCCTAGCCCAAGGAACCTGCGTTCTTCTCTCGTGCCACCTATCTGAATGTTATCACTGTGGGTTTACATAATTTGTCCCGTGAACGAATTCACACAACCTTCTTTCTCCGAACATTTGCTTATTACCGTTTGTGGTTAGCTTTAGGAAATAACTGCAAGTCAGCTGTGGCGAGCTGCAAGCGACCACAGCAAGCGTGAGCGAACATGATTCAGTTGGTTTACGTGTATCCACTTCGCGTAATTGTGTTAGTCCAGGGATCAATGTGTAGCCGGTTCTATATAAAGTGACCTTTTACGTTGTACACACACACACACACACACCACTACAGCATAAATAAATAAGTTCAGCTACGCATCATCTGCACTTCTGCTCTACTTTTGGTCGGACCGTGTCAACGTAGATTGTCGGCCCCGGTGTGGTTTTCTAATCATACCGGGAGCCGCTACACAGCCTACAACCATGTTGGCTGTTTCCGTTCAATGCAAGTGATGTTCAAACATATCCACAATTACTGTGGTTAGGAGCACTTCTCTAGCGATCCTGTGATGTGGGATAGATGAGTTTTTTTTATCATTTTCGCCGCCACCGGGGCTACGGTGTTGTCATAGCCTGATTCCAAGTTGCAGGCACCAGAGATGGTGATGAAGACTGGAGAAGGCGAAGACAGCCGTTTATTGGATGCGCCAGCCTAGCTGATCTGCTGTGTGTGCGTAGTTTTAAAAATTTGTCCATTTCTAATGAAGCCGTTGACCAATACGGTGTAGGTGAACTTGGTGGAACACAACTGACTGACTGGCCAGATAAGTTAAATGGGTAGCGGGGTAGGTAAACGCGCAGTTTTTGAATGAACCAATTGTTCGGCGATGTTGACGGGCATGCTGTGAGAAGGAGGATGGCATATCTGCGTATGTGGGGAGAGAGTTGATGGACATTAATCAACACCACTCAATACTTCTTACTCCTATTCAAGTCTCAGGCATTGACTTTTGTTCACTGATCTATCACGCATTTAATGCTTAATTACGCATCGCATTCACGTACTTACAAAAACATGCCGGCATTTTGTGCTATCACATTGCCCTTACATCGTTGGTTTACGGGCATTATAGGAGAACTGGACAGTGTTTGTGATGTAAAACCTACAAGCCTGTTACTTTTGAAATTCTGTTCGTGATAGGACGATTGCAAGTAAATAACTTACAATGCATTTTAATTTAGTAAAGCCTTTTTCCACAGATAAACGCATATTTATGGAAGTGGATTTAATTAAAATGATTAAAAAAATTGCCATAAGTTTGTTCAAATGACCAGCATAACCTAGAAAGCCGTGGAATCATGGCTGTGACGAATTTCTTTCCTGAATTAAAACCTAGTCAGGTATTTCGGTTACCGTGCTAATTCCCATCTTAGCTGAAATCAAACCTTTATTAGTATCAGACATTGAACGAAGCTGTGGATTTACTTACACTGGCTGCAAAAATCGGAGGCCCACGTCAAACGATTGGCAAAAAATTTTAGTGACTTTGGAAGGATCAGTAAACAAGAGGAATCGACAAGAGAATGAAGCAGAGAAACTTGAAGTGGACATCAACAGAAATGGCTGAATCTAGTGGGCCTGAGATAGGGTGACAGACCTCCTGTACGGTTCCGATCTTCCCTCTTTGAACGATCATGTCATAGACAGAAAATGGATTAGTCAAAAATTTATGTCATCATGGGAATAGGGTTCAAAAGGTCAGAAGCATGGCCTTCAAAGGTAAAATCCGAGCACACATCTCGAGGATATTACGTTTTCACATTTGCGGATGCCTACTTCTTCTAGTTGCAGTCATTGCAGTTACTTGTGGGACAAAAAATTTTAGAACACATCGACACATATTTGGAATATTACAAATACCTTCGACATGGCAAATTTTACTTTTACCATGGAACATTGGGCAAGATAAAGCATTCGTTTTCCATGTTAAGAAGCCTGTATTGGAGTACTTTAAACAGCAGACCAACAAACTAACTACTAAACATTCTGGAACCAGAAGATTCCACCGATAATTCAAGCAGGATTGGTTTGTGGATGGAATACGCTGTGGTGGGTAAAGATTGGGTAGAGTCGCTGCGTGGTGGAGCTGGGTCCTTGAAAAAGCACGCGGGGATGTCACATGTACTGCCAGTGAATGACTGACACAAACAGCGTCGCCACGCGATCATGCACACAGCTCATGACTCCGTTGCCGCCAATGTAAACAAGGCAGAACGGATCATGCGCTGCGGTTCCCCTCACCCCTCACTTAACCCCCCCCACCCTCTCTCTCTCCTTGTGAGGTGTACACTTGTGTGTATATGTGGTTTTCATGCCAATATTCGGGCGTGTACTTTAATCTAATTTTAAAAGAATATCTCTCTGGATGATACAGGTGTGTGGCCTCGATTGTCACTAGTCATCGGTTCTTTCGTGATGACCAAATGTCACTTAAAAATCTGCGGTGTGTAAACAGTGACTTGGTCCTACCACCAGGTAGGCAACGAATAAGATCCTTGACACACGAGCGTACTGAAAAGGTTTGTTACTTATGAAAGTGCTGGTGCTTGATTTTAAATCCTTGTAGTTGTGCCAGAAGCGTTGACGGCTTAAGGATATGGTGAAGTTAATTATTACGATGGTTAAGTGTGTCTTTAAGGTAAATAATTACTGTACAAAAGTATCCAATTGACGGCTACAGCATGCTACAATATTGTGTCAACAGTTTTGTTAATCGTGCACCAATGGGATTAGCAAGCATGTGAGTTTTACCCTTTTTACAGAAACCTAGCGACTTTTGCTAAGCAAGAAATTCCTAAATTCCATGCCAGAAAAACGGTATTTTTGATGATTAGACAGGTTTGAGCACCAATACAGGCACTTTTTGAGAACAATAGCTGCGCCAGTCACTTCACAACCCTGTATGATATCAAAATGAATGATCACGTTTGTGTGCACACCAAAGGCAATGCCTAAATCAACAACCAGAATTGTAATCGTCATCGTTTTCACGTTGTCGTAGTTTTGTTATTAATGTTCTCATTAAAAAGAAGAATGCTTTGTGAAAATAACTTTTTCCATCAATGTGTGTTTAAGCCCGGATTTGAGGATGACATTTGATGGTTGGTTCACGAAATCCCAGTCAATCAAAACTATCTGTCAGTTCAATTTCAATGCTTAACAATGCCCTGTTTTACTGTAGCTTATACGAGTATAATTGAAAATCTGACTTAAAAAAAGATAGCCTGATCGGAGTTCACATTTTCTAACAAAACATTTCAGGTTATGCATTTGTGTGTGCAAAAGGTCAATTTTTTCTGGAATCAAAGTTCGCTTAAATACTTTTAGTAGTATTTTATGGTACTTTGATTGGTGCAGTTCCTGCCTCATTCTTATGAAAATTTATGCCTTTTCCTTCATCAGATTAGACTTTGTTCCTGCAGGGAAAATAAAATGGCTGTGATTGGAAATGTAGCCACAAAGACTGTTAGATCTGTCTCGTAAATATGCCAAGTTTTTCCTCTAGGGTTTTCTCTCGTGTGTTACACTTTAATGTGGGGGGTAAATATTTAAATTCAATGTCTCAGAGACGACATTACAACCTGTCGCCACAGTGCAAACTATTTTCTTACCGAATGAAATAAAACTCAGTAAATGCACTGGACCGGCATTGTTACAATGCATAAGCGAAGAAACGGGTGCCAAATCATCACTACCACGAACAAAAACTATTTGTGTTTGGCATCATAGCCTCAAATGAGGTATTTTTGTACGACTAAACACCCTGAAGATGTCCACACCCACTAATTTTGACATAAAAGCTTTAGTATGTCAAGTTCGTTAAGGCCGGACAATTACAAAAACCCACAGAGTCCGCTCTCAGTCTGATGATTAATAACCTCGCCTAGGTCAGCCGTCTGATTATGAGGGATTTGGCATTTCAAATTCAAAAAAATCAAAAACTTTAACAACAAAATTGAAACAAACTGTTTGCTCGAATCTCCCCCAGAACTATGGCAAGATGCGATTTGGGTGGCATAAGTTAGATTCGATAGAAATTCGTTGTAAAAGGGATTGGTTTCAATTATTAATCAGGGCTTTTTAATTCAAGATTCCGCTTCGAAAGTAAGCGTTTTTTAATATTTCTTCAACGAGATTTTAAACAGATTGAAATACTTTTCCAAGTTGCCTAAATCATGGCATGTGCAACGTCTGAGGGTTATTTAATTGGCTAAATTTGGCCATACCGCCCTGGACTGTGAGGCATTATTGCACCTGCGAGTCCAGAATCCTTTCCCATGAAGCAGCACATCTCTTAGCAACTCAAGTAGACTTTTGTCGACCAAGAGTTACCCCTTGTACTATTAAAATGACCATGCTTTGTTATTACACTTACCTTTAAAGATTCGTTTCTCAGTGAAAACAACTTTCCCTCAAACGTACATCCGAAGTGAACATGGAGAAAGGACAATAAATGTGAAACTTCGAGTTAAGCCGCATAAAAAGCAGTTTTAGTTAAATAAAATTTAATGCAAGCATCATCACGCTATACGCTTCGTCTTAGAAGACAGTGTCCATTTATTTCACGTCTGTTAATTGAAGCTGACTAGATTTCCCGTACATTTCGTTCCTAAGGCCTCATTTCTCATACCAGCCCGAGAGTGCACGCAGTCGTGAAAACCTTTATTAATTTTCTTGGCGGCTACGGTCAAGGAAACAGGAAGATGCAATGTTCGGCCATGAGGAACGCTAGCGATCTTTTCTATGGCATTTCTGTGTTATCTGAGTACTATTAGATCCACTCTTGTGTCACTGTCATAGCACTAGCATAGTGAAGTACTCAGTTGCTATGGCCACCAGGCCTTCCTCAAAGCAATGAAGTGGCACAGGTTCCCCCAAGTGAAGTCCACCTCTAGAACCGTATCGGTTAAAAGGATCTTCCTTTTGTTATTTATCAGGGGCTATAAATATTCTTTCCATGGCTGTTTGTTTCTGATAGGCAGTTCTCTAGGGCGAATGGGATTGGTCCTTTTTGCATCGGAATTCACCAAACAACCCCATTTGTAGCTCTTGATTGATAACACGACAACGTTAAAACCTAGGCAGAAACTTTGTAAATTTGATAATGGGTTCTTAGGCTTTGTCAGGATGCTACCAGGGTTCTTTGGACTCGTTGCCATGCTCATAAGCTTAATAAACAATACGATCTCCATTAAAGTTCAACCTGATCGCTGGTGGTGATGTGCAGCAATGTTTAACCTCATCATATTCACTCGCTCGTATTATGTATTGCCACGTAATCCTCGTGCCAACAATAAAAAAAAATATTTTTTCTCGTGCTACTAGCGGCACTTCGCATAAGCCCTTTACATTTAATTAAAACTACTCATCATAGTCGCTACAGCTTACCTTCTCCACAAACTTGCAACTCACTAACCAATAGGAAATCTGCACCTGTTTCCGACCAATAGCACGGGCCCCTGTAAGTGAACAGCTGATCGGCCTCGCATGCAAGGTATAAATTAGCGGTCGTGACAAGAACAAAGATACTTGCCGGTTGTGTTAAAAACACATAACGTCGGCTGCAGCTTACCCACCCAGCCACACAAGCTTACACGCTTTTGACCTCGTAGGTCTGTGAATGCACAACTTCTTTGTCCCCGCGCTCAACTGTAAACAACATGATCGCTAACCGCCCAGTTATCAGTGTGAACAACGTGTACATAGTCCTTATCTTTACCCTCTTTTTCATTGAAGCAGCGACAGCCATACCGAAAACCTTGGTGAGTTTTAAAAAAAACGGGAGAATTTATCACTATTCTATTTAGCCTAATTTATAACATCCGTTTCATTTACTTAAGGAGCACGGTTTGGTAATAAACCGACGACCGGAGTTGTATTACGCTGCGGACGTGGTGGACAAAGCGTATCGGCTTTGTTGGGTGGAGATCCAGAAGGACATTTTGACTGGGCGGAAAAGGCGATCAGAAGAAAGCAATCCTCAAGACTCGTTCCCACGGTGGGTCCCAATTGCTGGTGGTCGACGCTACTACCTTCCCCTGTCTGAACAGAAGAAGTTATCCATCGGAGAAAACTGCCTCCTGGTGAAGGGGATTGAAATCGCCCGAAGAGAGGAAGGTCGATTCCTGTTAAACTGACCTAAATGGATCCCAGGCGATTGTGTACATAGCCCCCTTCATTCACATCTGTATTGTTTGTACAGACTCACATGCCTCGCGTTTATTCACCCTTGTACAAATACAAATCTCATGTCTCAGAAGTGAAACTACTTCAGTCGCCTCGGGAATGGTGCTTGAGTTATTCTAAGCCCATTAACTTGACACAATAAGGCAGGGATAATATGGGTATAATCTTACCGTGGATGGGAAATACATATTTACATTTGGCGTTGAAGTATGCCGTTTCCTAGCTCGAGGTGAATGCTAGCGAATTTTGGGGTTACGTGTCAAAGTCTTTTCGGGTAAATCACAATATAAAGCAAGTTGAAAACTGGCTCTTCTACCAGGTAGCAAATAAGCCGTCAGCCTTGAGAGGGAACGTTCCCTTTCCTAATTTATCATTGGCTGAATAGAATGTCTTAAGTAAGCCCCCACGATTATTCTAGCTGTCAATGTGCTAGCGAGTTGTTATGAAAAGCACCGTGAATACTCGAGGTTAGGTCTTGTAGGATGCATCAGAGCTATAAGTGGATCCGTGTGGTTACTCTGTTATTGTGGTGAATGCTAAACCAGTAAAGTATTCCGCAAGCATCCGGCTTGGTGAGTATCCTAGTTGTGTGTTCTGATTTATCACATCCTGACTGCATGACCTCGTCTGCTAATGACAGGCTTGAATTCATTAACTTAATGGCCACAAGGTTGCGGTGTATTGAATGCACTTCGCTTCGGTATGCATTGTTTGGCACGCTCCCATAACCTAGTACTATCAGCCTCCTTCAGCGTGAATTTGCTCCGCATGGCTACACGTGGTCGATGTATTTTACAAATTTCAAAAAGTCCTGAAACTGCATTCGTCCTTTATAGTAATCGTTTTCGAGGTCTGACAAACTGCTTCCATGACCAGTCTTGGGATCCAGGTAATACTGTGAATCTAGCAGTGAGGTTGAACTAGTCTCTTGCAGCATAACCTTCGACCTGGTTCGAGTCTCGAGCGACCATCAAGTAAAGCGCCGAATTCTCACCCGCCTATGCATAGCCCGTTCTCTGGGGATTTCGGTTGGGAAGCTGATGAATCGTTCACCAGACCACCCTGGATCTTCCTTTTGGCTTGGAATGAGCGTTCATCTGCCACCATAACTCAGTCCCCCCGTATTCAGCGGCATTACCGAGATCAGAGCAAAAACTATCGGTATGGCTATGAAATTCGCCTCTGAATGTACTTTTTCATGAAAATGTGTTCTAGTGCCACTGAAGTGTTGCTGGCCATCAGTTCTTTTACCATGAGACGTACGTACATTGTGAAAACACATTTCAAAATCCGATGGCCAGGAAGCTGTGGGTAGCAGATAAACGTACAAATTAGTGCCGCACCTTTCGACTGACTGATTGCATTCTTCACTACTTCTTATACTATTGCCAGTGTATCCTGTGTGTTTTCAACTCAACTCATATGGTAAGTTCATTTAAAGGAAGTTACTTTTTGTCTGAACGGTAAAAGTATCGAGGAATGCTATGAGTTGACCACGGCTGGGTTCAGATTGAAGTGATTTGTCAGAAACGTTTCAAACTGTCAATTAGAGTGGAATTCACAATGTGGCACTTGCATGTGGCCGACGCATATGAGGAAACTGTGAACAATGGGTTTTAAGTAGGTGTTAGCATAAAGTGTCTGTTTTGGCACAAAATTAATGTTACATTAGCACCAGAACATTCGAGTTTCAGTCCACCCTCTAATTTAAACTGCACAAAGAAGAGCAAATTGACTGTCAATATCAAAATGAAGTTATATTAAGCAACATATCTTGCGCTGAATACGATGATAACTGGTAGATCATTGTAGCAAAATCACGCCTTGCATTCTAGCCAATCTCTTTGAAAAGACGCAACGAGGATGTACCTTGTCCTTTTTGGATGATTAAGCAGCCAATCTGTGTCGTCCTCTCAATATCTTCAAGGAGAGGACAGAAAAATCGAGGAAGGATATTGCAGTGAAGTGGTACCTACGACCTTTAAAGATTTAGGACTAAAACAACCTGAAGGACTTTTTGCTGTTAAAAACCAATTCACAGTCTTGTCGAAATGCCCTTTTGTGAATCGCATAGGACAGAGCAGGTTTTTCTTCTGAGGTGGATTTGTCAAGATGGAAACTACCTTTGCAGTGCTAGGCTAGAATTTGCACCTTCTGAGAGGCTTCACAGTGGAATCGTTATTCTTATGCTAGTATGCCCATAATGTATATGTATATCACAGTCGCAAACATAAAAGTTAATCACTATAAACTGAACCATCAAGTGTGCTTTCAGAGCTGTTTTGCAAACACAACAACATCACACCAACCCTTGATGAGCCTACGCAAACTTAACCTAATTTAGGGATATTCTAAAGGCAAGTGAGTAATAAAGTGACATTTCGATACATAAAAATTTCGTGATTGAAGTTTACAAACACACAACGTGATCTGTGCACATTTCTTTAGAACAACACCTAATATATCCATGTGTATTCAGATACAGCCAAGTGCTAGCCGACAGATCAAAGTTTGTCGACATTTTAAGTTCCAGTGCACCACTCAGAAATGCAGAAGGGGTCTTAGAATTTCTACCAGAGTAGGAGGAACTGGTACGTCGATCTGGTGGCACAAATGGGTTATCGCTTCGTACCTGAGGAGTTAGGCTGAGCTTGTCTCGAGATTACATACAGTGAGGTGTAAACAGTACTGAGATATTTTGAAGTCACACTACTTTGTGTCTCAATTATTTTTTTGCCTAGGTACACCGATAGAACAACGGACTGGCGAATTTCTGACTCCACTTTGTCAACAGGGTTGTGTTTGAATTTACCAAGACTCATAGAAGCAAATGCGACCCCCTTTTTGGCCACTCCAATCTCGTGGAGCATGTTGACTACGCAATCTATTGTTTACTCCAAGAATTTGTGAACTTCAAGTACTTTCACTGCATCGAACATCTGTTTCGACACTTACTCCTGTCACTTCTATTACACCTGTGCTATCTGGAAATGTTAACATTAAATTCACATAATTAAATGTCTCACCCTGGCAGAAAAGCGCGTTTAAGTTCACAGTCATTTTTCTAGTGGGGAGGATGTGCGGTTATAGCAACTCGTTTAAGATCGTTGGTATCTATTCACTTGCAGACTGATCCTATCACTGGAGTGCATTTTACATCATACACAGACCTCTGGACGCTCGACAGTTTGACCTGGCAAACTACTACACATTAGTCTGACAGAATACTTTTTATTGGACAGCATAGTGTGGTCAGTTGACAGAAACATTTAAGGCGGCAACTTTCACTAACCATGGTAACTGTTTTTCATGTCAAACTGTGACAAAATTGTCAAACAAACAAACAACCCACACAACTGTCTGCAGAGTGCAGCAATGCCAACTCAAATAGAACCCTGCACCAGGACAACTTGGGATTAAGTGACAATGTGTCTGGTCAGGTGACTAATGTCCCTTTAGCCTTGCAGTCCCACTGGAAGTGAGGCCGTGTTTTTCAGCTGAAATGTTTCATTATTGACACAGCCACTTACCTTGTCCTTATTTTTCCTGTGTTCTTTAGGCTGTCAAGTATTTTTGGCCAAACATCGTTAGTTTAAATCTCAGCGTAATGTTATTTAACCGTGTATCACTCCCATGACCTTAGTTGCTATAAATTTATTGATGCCTTCGGTTGCTCAGAAAGCAATAGTTAAATTTACATAACCATAACCGAGTCAAAGCTAACAATCCTGTTCCCTTAGCAGCTAGAGCCAAGTTAATACATTAGGTAATTGGTATGGTAGAAACGGATAATCTGACCACTATGCACATTAACGCTCAATAAGGCTACATCATTAACTTTCGTTTAAGGCTGTAGAACTATGATTGCAATTAACTTAACCTGTCCATTTGCACTTCCTCAATCTTCAGAGGATGAAGCACACAAACTTGCACCTTCCTCGCAGTTATGTATCAGCTTCAATCATATTCGTCCACTAGAAACGGATTTGGTGACCGTTGAAGTCGATAGTCCGCAACACTTTAATGCAGCCAAAGATGTACCAATTCTCTCTCGTAAGCAGGATTTCGAAATACATTTCAAATCTGCTACGCCAATCGTTACTGCGCTTTGATCTTTGAGACAAGTGGTGTACCACAGAGTTGAGATTTAATGGTTCAACAGAGCTAGTTCCCTCAGCGCATTTGACAAGCAGGCACGTGTTCCAATTAAAATTGTGCCAAAAGGATTGCGCTCACAGTACGCATAGCATTAAATTAAATTAATCTGAAATGCTAAGCGAAATTTGTGATAAAATCGTTGATGTGCCGGCACAAGCCCACTTGAATGTCTGGTTTCCAGTGTGAAGCAAACAAATGTCATAACTCTGGTGTTTTTTTAATTCTACCTTCTGATTTGAGTGCTACTTTTTACTAAGTTAGGCAGATGCAATCAGGCCTTTCTCGAGATCAGCGCTGCCATGGTGAAATTTAGCACTTGATGCCTTAGTACTCTGACGACATTAGTGTCGCGTCTGAATCGAAAATGTCTACGGAAACCGGTTAGCTTATCTTTTAATGAAAATCAAAACACATTTTTGGAGTGCCAAAAGGCCTAAAATGAACCACATTTCACCCTGCTTCAACTACCTCTAGCAATTAGAATCAAATCAAAACCATGTAAACATGCTAGGGGCAGCAATCTTTTTAGCAATATCAGTGAGGAAATTAAGTGAAGTTTGTGGTCATTAATGCAACTAAGAAGTTTTCATGAAACCAGGCAAAATCTGGGTCTTGTCGTGATTCGAAAGCTAATCACACGCTTCGTCAATCGCAGTTATAACTACTGTACAAAGCCTTGTATCTTAATTACCTAATGCATTATTCATCAGGCTTAGAGAGCAACGTTTGACCTCTTCAACATCTCAGAAGGATCGCTTTCACTTTGCTGTCGATCAATTCATTACTCAGATTGGTCTCCACTCAACGCAAGCGGGACACTGCTTTATTCATGAGTGAAGTGATGTGCATTGTCGCACCCGGTGCAAACTTCTGGCACTTCAACTCAGGAATTCCTGGATAGCTGCGCAGGTGTTCCTATTTGCCATTTTCTGTGAGTTTTGTGTGTCGATTTTACCGATACAATTCCACCTTTGCTGTATCCACGTCAACAATGTCTGACTACCGCTGGCCAATGTATCAAAAGTTATGTTGAATGTGATAAAGATAATTTATCCTGACTGCTAGTCAACTTCTGACCTCAGGTTTTCGTCTGAAACAATTCAGGGTTTACAGCGCGGTACGTTTTGATTTCCAATTTTGCGGGACCTTATTATTTCTGGTTCCACAACTTCCCATCTCACACTCACAACCCCCACTACACTGACAAGCATTAACGTAGGAACACCTCCCGTTCGTCAACTGTAAATACAGTTTAAACTCTAAGCACACCTGGGCCTGTCTTATCTCTTCTATTGTCAGAACGTTTTTAACCCAATAAAAGAGCTGCAGTCATTTCCAATGAAAAAAGTGTGCTGTGGGCACCAGCGTGTGTTCTGGAACCACACAGGGGCTACTGACTTGGATCTGGCCTGGTTACGCTACCCTGTTATCTTCGATGAACTGGAATATCGGAGAGGACGTTGACACAACCGTCTACTTCAGAACTTCACTAAGCTAGTGTCGCTATGTGCGCGTGGATACTAATAGCTTAGGTGTGTGAAACAGCGTGAGTCGTAAATGTGCTGACATCGAGACCTAGGTATTGTGAAAATCCCAGGATAATCGTTCAGTCTAATGAGGAGAGAGTTGAGGATCTGCGGGGATGACGACATGTCGTAACAAGGGGACAGTTTGTCGGAGGCTGTAGTGACCGGATTAACGAGTATGAATCAACGCGACTCAAAACAAGTGAGAGGGCAGTCTAACTGTAATAAGGACTACCAATTAGGTGTCATGGTAGCTGCAGAAATGTCGGGTGCAGGATCGGTCATGTTTGCGTTAACATCAGAAGCGCTTATGTGTCGGAAGCTTGAGATCATGTGAACTTCGGTCTAGCCATGCCAAGACGCCGCTGGTGGGAAGTTGCATATGGGTGAGTTTTAACGGATTATGAAATAGGCATCTTCAAGTAACTAGCTTAGGAATTGACGTGGAAAATATCGAAGATTTATGTCATCACAAAGCAAGTTAATGACAGCAATCGGCCACGAGGCAAAATTTTATGAGTATATAATGGCTGGACGCTAAAAATGGCCATCCAACATGCAGCCCGTTTGTCAGGTGCAGAGGATTGCGTTGGTTAAACGGATTTAGTTTTAATTTGACGTACAAAGCAACCAAAATTACTGCACTTTATGTAAGCGCGAACAATGGTTGTAAGATTATGACAATGTTGATATGCAAAATGACTAAGGGGCCTTTAGCTGCATCTATGTGCAGACGTCTGAAGCCATGTTCCAGTGTCTGAAAACCGATTTTATGCTGCATCATCATGCACCAGCCCAAAATGCATACCACACAAGGCATTAGTAACTTGTGGGTCTTAACCCAGAAGGCGGACACCGCATTGACCCCAATCTCCTGTTTTGTTTACACTCTCGCCTGCATCGTGTGGTCACCGCCTACTGCTCAGTGGCAATTGGATGTCGATTTGCATCGTCACCTTAGTCGGTAGCTATGTTAAAGCCTATTTTCACAAGGGGCTGATTTGACACTAAGGTAATTTTACCTCTCAGAAACGCCTGAGGCACTGGAAAACGCCAAACAAAATACGCTTCGATGAATCCCAAACAATAAATATCTACGAAGGGAGGCTGTATGTTGCACAGGACGCAAAACATCCATATTATTTCCTCTCACGTTTTTGATTTTGTTTCGATGAAAACCTGGATATCAATGTTTTCGCATTCAGCAAATACCCACATTCACGGTTTACTTGAGTGTAGAATAAACTTTCCAGGGAAGGGAACCGAGTATTACAAAGTAGCATTCATCCCGAGAAGAGCTGTTCAAATTTTATCTGTGACTACCGTGAAAAGGAAAATTTCCTTCAATTACTCCTCAAAACACTTCCCGGAAAGTCTAACGTCTATTCGATTGTTACTAGGTCAATGGTATGGTTAAGTTCGATTTAAGATGGACTAGCGTTTGCACGTTTCTCTTCAGTGGATGAACTTCGAAATGTTTCAGCCAACGGTGATGCTGTTTGCACTAACAGATCCGCGGACGCTCACCTCACAAAAAGCTGTCTCTGGGCATGGAAATTCAGTGTAGTAGAAGGGTTAGTGATGGATGCAGCAGATGATGAAGTAGCAGTGTTCAGTGTAGAACAGACTTAGGAGATCAAGACTGCGAAATTTGGTGGAAAACAGCAGAGCACAATTCAATTCACTCGAAAGCCCATCTGGGTTTTGTAGCCAAGCTACAAATTTAGCGACACGAGTAGTTTTGATCCATTAACAATACGTTATCTGATCTCGAGGACATTAAGATGAATTTTCTGGGGTCCCAGACTGGACAGGTCCAAGGTACACTAGAATATATTGAATGCCTTTATGAAGTAGCTGAGGGTGTGGCCCACAACCTGATGGTAAAGTAGAATGTTGCTAGAATTCGACAAAAAAGCACAAATCAGACCTGGTGTTTGACCAACTCAACCGTCTAGACATCCGCATGGTTTTGTGACATCTACGTCGATAGATTGCAGTCCGTCCCACAGTAATGAAATTTTTCGACCAATGAAAATAGATGTTAGGAATCAAAATGTCATGTTAGGAGCAAGCTGCAATGTCTCTGAAACCTGGAGCTACAAACCATCAATTCGTCCATGTGTAGTAGCTGATTTTAGCACTACCTTACAACTAGTTAGCCCGACAAAACCCGAGAAGAGGAAAGAGAGGAGACGACAGAGAACAAGACCGTTCACTGGTGTCACACCAGCCACGTGGCTTGTGTGTGCATGAGTACGCGTGAATAATAACTGGAGCGAGTAACAGAAAGGGTGAGTCATTGGTTCACGCATCACTCACACAAGGTGGCTTTCTGTCCATTACACGGCCTTGGTGGCACCTTATTTGCTGATAAATCAATGAAACCGACAAAATATTCATGAAATCTTGCCTTCTGCATTTCGCTAAAGACCGAATCGAGTGACATAATGTGCTAAGACATTATGCATCCTATAGTTCACAGTAAGTCGAGAGGAGTCTTCTCGTAACAAGATCTCATCGTTTTATGTGTCGGTATATTTAAAGTGAAAAAAAGTATTTAGCGGTCGAGAGAGCAAAAGCGAAATAACACTAATCAGAAGTCGACTACTTCTCAGGCACAGGTGCAACAAATCCTTGAAGAAACACACGAAACCCTGCCAGACAAGACAGGTAGGAAAACCTTAATGCAAGTCTGCAGGTCATGGATTTATTGCTGGTGTAGAAGCGAGCGTGTGTAGGAAGAGCTGACAGATCTACTGACCACCAAACACATAATTTACTGATACACGTTATTTGTGTGGACAAGATACTCTCAACCCTAAACCCTTTCAGAGGACTTCAGTGTCAGCAATTTGGTAACTCCTGTGTTCACCCATAAAGTCATGTGATTACGGGGGACAAGTGGACGTCAATGTAAGTCTTGCTTGCCCGAACCTAACCCAATCCATGGCACTATCTAACAGAAAAGCAATTGACATGCCTTTAATTAAAGTGTAACGCAAGTTAAAGCTTTCATGCCAACATTAGTAAAATGCATCGTGGAGAATTTGGTGGTTATCACCAAGTTGTCGCTGCATACTACTCGTTTTACTCTGAGTTCCACTGGTTGGTTGGGAAAAGAGTGTTTGAAAATCTGATGCTTATATTAATCAGTGCTTGAGATGCTGACGCAAAATCAGAAGGTAGAGCAACGAGAAAATGTAAGCAATTTGCAGTGCGCCATCATGACGTACAAGTGATGTGGCGCACGATAACAAATGCACACAATTTGCTATTCGGAGGAAATTTTAATTAAAACTACAAAGAAGCAGACAGTGCCCATATTCAGGAAAACCGTGAGTGAGATGCCCTCTCAACATCCCCTAGCACGCAGGATTGCATTTGTGATTGGAGGACTTGGGATTGTTGTGGGCCCCAGCGTGTGGTCTTGAACCACGCCTGGGCCACTGATTTAACCCTGGCCCAATTACGCTTCCCTGATACCCGCGACGGAGAAAAAGACCGGAGAAGAAGTGGACACAACCGTTTACTTCAGAGCTCAACCACGTTGGTGTCATGTGTGGGGTGTGCGCGTGTGCATGTATGTCTCAGATGTGTGTCATGCGCTAACATCGAGACCCAGGTGTGAGGATAATCCAATGAGGTGGAGTTGAGGACCCGCGCGGCTGGAGACATGCTGCGAAAAGGGGAACCCTGTGTCGGAGAACAGAGCGACCGGATTAAGGCGTGTGAATAAACACGATTCACAACAGTATCATTCGTTTTGCTAGATGAGTAGCAACAAGCAAGTGTACACGAAACAGTGAAGCACAGCTTCCTCATAGGCATTCAATGAAACCGTCACCTACAATGATTATGTGTCCGTGTGTTTCAGGTCATTAGTAAACTGTTGTGCCGCTGAATGTCACTACCCGCTTCACTTTATGCTGATCCAAACACTCGACACGGCACAAAGTCAAAGTGTAATTTGTAAGTAAACAAGATTTCCTGCCAATTTTTCAGTGTGTTTACCTAATGCCCCACTGGGTCACCGTCCATTTTGGCATCAACAACCTAATCTATAAGATTGATCGCAGTGCAATTATGCCCCTAAATTTTTAACCACTGATTGCACAAGCCTTTGGTATAGGATAATTTTGTCTCAATTGTCGTAAGCAAATATGTTTGACATTTCTACGTACCTGCAAGTAAAAAGTCACTTATCACCGTCACCAGCAAGCAACACTCGTAAACACGTCACAGTAGAAAAAAGTGCAAAGAGGTTTCGCTTGAGCTGAAACATGTGAAATTCACTTCCGATTCTCTGTAACCCTGTTGTAGCTGTTTTGTTGGATGAAAACCGAAGCCTCGCACACTGTTCGGTCTACGGCCAATTATCATATCTTTCCGATCACATCGCAGCGGCATGCATATCTGTTCAGCATAGTAAACACTGCATTTTGTCAAGATGCGGCACCATGAACTTTGACATGTGACAAATTCCAATGCTGCATGATAAACACGAAGTCACAATCCGTACATTAGCCCTCACAGCCATTACCCCCAATTTATCATACAATCCAATTGCGTACACTGCTACCGCTATGTGTGTTTTGCGCTGTCTGTTCCAAACGCCTAGAATCTCGCGCTCTTGTTAAGAGCAGAATTATTGATCTTTTGTTAAAGGAAGGAAGGAGTTTGAAGGAAGAGTAGGTGGGAAAATGAGAACATGAGGCAACCAACACTGCCTGAATCGAAAGCGGGCCTAAGTGTCAATGCAAGGCAATTTGTCGTGGCACTCGAAATGTTGCCAATCGGAAGTTAAGCGACTGCAGGGACCACATGGAATTAAGCACATACCCTGTGGTGCTGATTTATTAAAGCGGGTTGTAGCATCACAGAGTTGTTGTGATGTTACAGAAGACTAAACAATTGATTTTGGCATCGTGAAAACACGCTTGTGTGAGAAAACTAAACACCTCTCAAGCCACAGCAGGCGGCTCCTGACACAGCAGCAAGTTGACGCGACAGGAAAGTGAATGTGATGTTGCCATCTTACCTTATGGGATTACCAACAACAGAACTGCCCGTGAATAACCAGACACTCTCTTAGGAGACGTATGATCGTCCATTAAACTAGTTTGTTTGGCGGTCCAAAAGGAAAATTAGACAAAACGTGGTGCATTTTGCTTGTTCAATCAACAAATTATAATTGTGTTCTTTGAATCCATTTTTGACCATGTGTTTGGTACGCGTGCGTGTGCGTGTGTGTGACTGAGCGACCAAATTGTGCGATCCAAAGACGTGGAATTAGCCTACCAAAATCGTGCAAGTCTGAAGAATTATATCAGACTGTAGTTGCCGGTGAATGGGAAATTTTCAGCTTGCAAGCGTTCCATTTCGTCCATTCTCATGTAGAAGCGATTCTCGTAGAAGCCGTAATGCCTAGCAGGGTGATCGTTTTTACCCGAAGGAGCGTTCTCCACGCACTCATCTCGACTAAAAACCTACGGCAAAAAGAACATATTTCGACATTTTCATTGCTTTTAAATGTTGGCGTAAAAGCACTCTGTGTTGGAAATAGTGCACTAGAGAAATTTGAAGAAAGTCGTAATTTCGCTTCGGTTTCACCAAACTCAATGACACAAGGCAAATAATAGACAAGTCCAGTAATAGTGACGACGAGTCCATGACTGAAATCAGCTGTCAGCGATGGAGCTACGTAGGTCTTTCTGAATCACCGGTCACGGGATTAGGCGCCGAGTTTCAAACTCGTTTATTTGACGACCGAGTTAGGAGACAAGACAGTCTGTGTGTGTGGGGGGGTGGGTGGGTGGCTTAGGCCCCACGTGGACAACAAATCACGTATTAATTTAGTGCGGGTTGGTACCGTCGTTGCAAGTGAGGAGCTTCGTAAGCTGCTTGTGAATGCCAACAATTATTGACCCTTCACTTTATTGCCGCTCGAGTTTTCTAAATCCGCGTTGGGTGTCTACTCAACCCCACCGGGAGGTTTGATAGCTTATCAGTGACTCAGCAACCGGTGTCTAGAGTCGCTTTTAGAGCTTATTTGCACTGTTTTATCTTTTGCAGCCCCCGCTGCAGCTTGGGAACCACACCAAGGCCGACGATCGACGTTGACAGAAAGAGAAGATATGCTGAGGTAACGTGTAGCCCAACGAATTTATTGATCCAGCAATGGCGTTTTCGTACAAGGTAATAAATCATCACTTTACGTAGAATTGGCTACTGTCGATGTCTGAACGAACTTAGTTACCTGAAGTGAATTCGTGTAAATCGATAGAATCGTGTTTTACCACGCTTGCTAACCCTACTCGCACGCTGCTCGACACATATCCTTCTCATCGGTGCCACGCCACATCTAGCACACGAAGCTCTTTTGCATGCCTCACACACACACACACGCACCCACCAGCTAAAGCGGCAAGTCTGAACACCGCAAGGACAGCGGCATGGCAATGAGCAATCAGACTACAATGTTGTTCGCGGGTAAGCGACGCGGACAGGCAGCAACTGGGTGGCATAAACAAACGCCACGCAGACACGCGGCCCCCCACCCAACTGCGGTAAGGTGATTCACGGCGAACGACGCGGGTTACAATACAAACCATGTCCGGTTTCTGGGGCCCAAAGCCCGATACACTTATTTCATTACTTGGCCAACCAAACCTATCTAAATCCACACATGTAAACCAGTTCGGTAGACTTCACAGTTCAGGAGAAAAAGATAGAATGCGGAGGCGTTGCCGTGACTCACTGCTGTCTGTGCAGGAAATGCAGCTTTGTGGTAATTTTCAAAAAAATGTGCACGCATCCATGTACCAGGAAAGGTGTTAACTCCTCGGCTTAACTTTTTTTGCCACAACGCGACACCGACGGACTTTCAGAGTGTTCGGTGGAAAAAGCTGACAGGGGGAGGGGATTGTCGTGTGATGCCTTCTCTCCACAAAGAACACAACCCGTGTCTATTCATAGGGCAAACAATGAGGGGTAATTCTGGCTAATTCTGTTTACGTCGGGCAAATGTATAGTGGAGGCCAAGTTGACTAGAGTAGCAACATCGTTTCAGGGATTTTAGGTTAAGTGTAACACAAGAAAGGAGATATTTCAATAATCAAAAACACTTTACTCACAAATGACTTTGGCCAATAAAAGTAATGTCTTGCTAGTTTTTTTTAAGTACTCACATGAAATGGTGCTAGCGCTGGATTTGATTTCTTTTCCGAGAACGCCTTGCAACTACTTCTTTGTGCTGAAAAACACGAATATTTGCACTACTAACAAATCTGTCGGTAAGTAACTTCTGGGAAAGTTAGTATTTCCATGGACTGCTCTTAGCACAATTGAAATTTGGTCTCTATCTCGAAGGCCCCACCCACTCACCGTTCCCACTTGTTTTAGTTGTCGTCATCATTCAGGTCAAGGTCACACGTGACTTAGCTTAGCGGGCACATGCTAACACGTCACTCGGGCTTAGAACGAGATAGCATAAACCACCTGCACGTGGTTCTGTGCTTGTCCTAGCTGTAGGAAGGTGGATTTACGCATCGGCACACCGTAAAGGCAACGTCATAAATTCGTTTGTTGGATTTGATTAATTGCTAGTTAACCCTCCGTGTAATGCTAGTCAAATTAACAACAATAAACAGCATCAGGAACTGTAAGCTGAATTTGCCAACTCCGTTATCAGCTATATATTGACCGGGTGATACTTTGTACTCAATACAGCCACAGTGAAATGCGCTAATTGACCTTTGGATTATTAGACACTGGTTTGAGACACCCAACTACCACGAAATTGACAATGATACGTTGGCAATTGTGGTTATGAAAATGATTTGAATTACTATTAAAAACTGAGCAGACTGAAACAACTACAACTTTATTCGAATTCGGAAAAAAATGCAAATAACTGATTCGATAATGCGGTTTAATCAAACATGCATTATACTGTTAAAAACGGAGACATTTATTTCAAAAAAAACGACAGTTATTTTGCAGGAAAAATTGAAAAAGTAAAACGCAAATCGATTTCGACGGCGCCAATTTAAACGAAAAATGCGAGGCTCAAACAGGCGGTGATCTTAAACTGACCAATTATTTCGAGACATTGTTTGCCGTGCCAGTCCTTCCAACCTGTTCGTCGACATGCATTTGAACAGAAAGACACCGACTGACAGCGACGGCATGGCGTAATACTTACGCCCACTGATCGTCCACAGTGAAAACAGAATCCGAATTCACATCCGGCTGAGCCAACGGAAAGTAGTGTTTTTGAATAAGTGGAAAATTTTTGTATTTATGATATTCCGATTGAACACTAAGCGCTAATTCTAGATGAAGTATCGATAAATAAGTGATTGTTAATTAAGGTTCTACTGAATGCGATTGTGAAGATGAATTTAGACAGAACAAATGTCGTTATTGTTCTGCCCAAAATGAAAATTCACCTTCACCCTCACCACAACGGTCATGTTTAAAATCTTTTATTCAAATCAGCAGATAATTAGCCCAACAGGAGGTTAAGAGCAAGGTAGATGATTTCCCAGAGATAGACTGCTAACATTCACCGACTCAAAACCAATTTACAACACAATTACCCCCCAAAATGTTTAGTCCCATGCCCCTACACAAGATTCTGACAGAATCTCCTAACTTATCTACAATCTATTGACTCAGACTGAGTGGCCTCAGGCACTTACTGCGTGATTGTGTTCAAACTTTTAACAGTCATCGGACTACACAGAAGCAAATGCTACCTTTGTTGTGGTTCCAGCAATCACTAGCAAACACAGATTCCCTTAACTTTCTGGCTAAGAAGACTAGCGTTGCATCACGTTCTTTTGCTACTTGATGATCAGTAGAATTGACAGGAGCGAAGGGTCTCTCCAACAGGCTCGGTCCAACACTTGAATAGACTTGAAAAGCGTAGTCGACAACGCTACCTAAAGGCGAAACGCAAAATGTTATCGCTACCTTTTGATTGTCAGTAGAATTTCAGTTAACCAGCATTAACCACCTTCGGTGTTATCTGGCGGAATGGCAATTCTATGATTGACGAGCCCATTTGGACAGCGTCGAATCAAGTGTGACAACAATGTTAGACGACACTGTAAGTTTCGGGAATTCTCATACATTGGATTGAAGACCACACATAGCGCTGATCCGAGTCCCTTGGTTAGACGCATTGTTAGATTCGTCAATTGATAGGACACAAGGAGCTCCACAATCTAATGCAAGGTTAAACAATAGGTGTAGGTTCCAGAATTTGTCTAAAGTGAGATTGGCAGTTAAATTTAAGAGGCTTAGCAGATATTTTGGAACAGTAGCAAACTACAAGTTGGCTAAATTGTATGATGGTGACTTTAGAGACAAACTTTTCGCTCACCTTGTCATTTCCGCTCGCAATCGCAACACTGAGCGGGCTGTGTCCGTTGCAGAGGAGATTTGGGTCCCCACCCCGATCCATCAAGAGCTCAACTATGGCCGCTGAATGCTTGGCAATAGAATAAAAATACAGTTAGGCTATAATTTGGGGAGGTTGCACAATGAACTTGTCGTGACTCGCGTTGATTCACACTCGCTAATCCGATCACTCCAGCCTCCGACACAGGGTCCCCCTTTTCGCAGCATGTCGCCAGCCACGCGGATCCTCAACTCTCCCTTCCTCATTAGCACGATCATTTATCCTGAATTATCCTCACACCTAGGTCTCGATGTTGGCGAGGTCTCTGAGGTATAAATACACAGACGACACCAACGTGAAGTAAATGGTTGTGTCCACGTCCTCTCCAATCTTTTTCTTCATCGCGGGTATCAGGGAAATGTAATCGGGTCAGGGTTAATCCAGTGGCCCCGGCGTAATTCAAGGCCACATGCTGGGGCCCACAACAGACTTCTTAATTTACCTATTGGGGAAGCCGAAATTCCCCAAGACAAGTAAATTAACCCAGTGATTAGTGAAGTTGATCTACTGAGCTCTGTTTACATAATAACGACTACGGTCAAGCCACATCGTTGTTCACACCAAAAACTCACCGCTCAGTGTCAGTGACTCAACTCATCAATCTCACGAGCATCCACCCTGATCTCACCGCTAGCCCCATCTTGTGCCCGAACCTGTAGTTGAAACAACAAATCTCTCTGCACAGCCTCTTGTCGTGTTCTGAAAATCCTTCGACGCGCCAAACAAGAGGTTTTGAAAATATGTACGCCTGGAGATTTGCATCTAAAGTACCTTTAGGTCGTAATTTCTCGCACAGGCAAGATGCAAAGCAGTCCTTCCGCCGTCGACTTCCGACGATTTTACAAAGACCTCTCCAAACTGTAAAATAAAGGGAATTTATGCCCACTTTTTAGTAAATACAGCTTAAAAATGTTAGGTGCACTAATTTACTATCCTTACATGTTAGCCAGGTTGCTCGTATTTGTGTGTTAGATGTGTGGCGGAATTCGAGTGTGGAAAATCTGCTGAACATGATAAAGTTGATCCACCAACTACAACGGATTCACGTTAAATGTGCATCTATGATTCAGCACATATCGATTAGAGAGGTCAGTGGTCTGTTATCTACCTCCTCCAAACAAAACTGTGACGGTGACGCGGACAAGGTGAGGTGGGTACCGTGATGATGATCGACACCATCGAGAAGGGAAGCGCTCGGATCCTTCACCCGGACTGGAGTGTGCTGCTGACCGACTCACCTTGTCACATGCCTGGCTCCGGGGAAGGAAGCTATCATCCGGTTCCGCCCTTGCATTCGGGTCGGCCCCAAAATCGAGAAGCATTCTAGTCAATTCGACGCCAACTTCTCCGGGCGTGAGCACAGCGAAGTGAAGCGGCGTGAGTCCAATAACTCCGAGCTCGCGCACATTCCCCTTGAAGTCGGTGTAGCGCATCTTAAAGAAGGAGTCAGATCAAGTAAAACTGGGAGTGCATGCTGGTATCGTGAATCGTGTTTATTCACACTCTGCCTCCGACACAAGGTTCCCCTTTTTCGCAGCATGGCACCAGCCACGCAAATCCTCAACCGCCCCTTCATTCACACGAATATCAATCTTGGATTATCCTCACGCTGAGGTCTCGATGTTAGCGCATGTATGACTCACACATCCGAGCTATAAATACACACGCGCAAACTCCACACACGACACAACGACACCAACCTGGTTGAGCTCTGAAATAAACGGTTGTACCACGTCCTCTCCGGTCTTTTTCTTCATAGCGGCAAACGTAATCGGGCCAGGGTTAATTCCGTGGCCCCGGCATGGTTCAAAACCACATGCTGGGGCCCACAACACTGGCAAATCCTCTCCTCATGATACCCCGATAATGGGCTTGAGAATTAGCTGATTGCAAACTCAAAGCTGCCAGTTCACTCACTGCACCAGCTCACTATGTAACTGCAACAATTTCGAGTGGAAACTAATTGTTCCACAAAAATCAAAAAGATTACCTATTTCAGACTCATTATAGGGAACAGTAATTTGGACAAAATCTACCCAAAGCGAAACCAAAGCATTAAAATTGAGCACTGCACGTAAAACGATCGACTAACTTCGGCCGCAGTATCCGGTCTCGCCTGAATTCGGACATTCGGATCTGCACCGAAGTGAAGGAGAAGTCGCGTTAACTCCAGATCTGCTGGTCTTGAAGCCGCTATCAACGGGGTCATGGGGACACTGGAAGCATTCGGATCAGCCCCGTATTGAAGCAATGTTAAAACTGTTTCTAGTCTTCTACTGACCCTACAACCAATAAAAATTGCCCTATATCCTGGTCAGGTAGTAGGTTTATTACATTGGCCTGTAAAAACAACATAATATAGCTGCTCAAATTATGTCAGGAAGCCAACTTAGATGAGCAATAAATCAATGATGGTTTATAGAAGATCATGTTATCACAATATGCCTGTAAATATTTGTCAATCAACAAGTTGGGGTCCTTACAATCTGTTTCGCAAAGTTACCGTATGCTCTTTCGAAGGTACTTTAAGTCCTCCGGATCTATTTGTGTGGCCTTCGTCACAAGGCACTTCCTGTGCTGCCCTCCAATTTTGCGTAATTTGGTTTGTCTAGCAAACTTCGGAACTTTCTCCTTGATAAGTGCGTCCAGGAACTAAAAAAGGACAAGGCAACTACATATCCACCAGATGAGCGCGTTTAGGCTGAAATTGAACCGCACGCGTGCAAGATATTAGCTAGAGTTAGGATACGATTGTAGTGCTTTACTCTCGAGGAGAGCAATCGCAAGTGGGCTTAACAGTATTTTGCATCCTTAATGAACAGCTTCGTCACACCTGGGGACCATGCCCTAAAGATCAAATCAAACACAAAAAGCAACACCATTTTGCCGCAACCTCAGGGTAAAAGGCACGCCTACTTAGTGTGTGTGCGTATTTGTGTTTCTCCTTAATATCCCACGCAGTTCAAAGCTCTTCCTAACGTTTTAAATGATAATTTTCCAGTAAATTTTGCTATTTTCGATTGGTCTCAGGTCCTGGAAGGTGAAGAATTTCAACAGAAATCGCAGTAATGAAGGGGTCTTTCGTGACACCAAACTCGAATTGTGCTACACAGACCTTGTTGCTAGGCTAATCTTTGGACGTGAGCAAGGACCAATTTCTGTATTACTTATGAATGAATGTTCAAAAATCAAGCTTGAAGACTTGACTCGTGGACAAGTGGATATCCACTACGCATAGTTTTTAACCGGACACATTGGAACGTCCTATTTGATAATTTCACTACTTCAAAGGATCACGTAAATGTAAATGGCTAAAGATGAGGAATTTAAATTGCATGTTTACGCTAAACTTCGGTATTCTGGAACAGCCTGACCTCACACTTCCCCTCTGCTTTACTACAACGTGTGGTTTATTTTACTTTCCTCTTCTGCAGGGCACAATCAGATTAATAATTAAGGAAGCTTCTCTGATGCTTACCTCGTTGGGCGACATGTATTTGTTAAAAGTTGAAGCGATGGTAGCCAGCGAATATCCAGGTCGACAGCTACATTGTTACTCAAACATCATAAACTTACAAATCTCTCAATAGACTCATGAATCCCGTTTCAGTATAGTTTTCTAAAAGAGTAGTGAAGTTGTCAACCGTAAGCTAGAGCTGTTAAAATTGTTCAAAAACAGGTCTATATGGGATAAATATTGTTTAAATTTCTGTTGCTGTGGTAGTGCTATTACGTCTCACAATTAACAAGCGTGTTCCAGGGTTGTTACTGCAGTTTTGGCAATGACCTTACGCAAACCGCTTTCAGAATGTGAACTGCCATTGACAATATCAAAAATCATTTGCAGCGAATCCTGCCCATTTTCAATAAAATTGTGTACGCAGCCAAATACCACTTAGACATCACACAACAGATTTTGATTGGTTATCACATCCATTCTCCACTCTTTCAACCAATGAGACCGTTTCAGATAGCTCTCATTCATCTTCTGTAGGAGTCGTTATCATAACGAACTAAATTCTGTACATAAAATGCAGCGTGATGCTATACAAACACACTTTACTACTTAAAATACCTTCTTCTGGATTGTGTTTTTCCTCAACTTCCAATATTTCTTCGTGGATGTCATTGTCGCTACCTAGCAGCCAGCTAATTTCTGCACGGAACCACTTCTCAGTAGTTATTTCATCTCGGTTTAATTCTATCAAGTGACTGTCACTGCCAATTTGGACTGGGTGTCTGTCTACATAGGTGCACACACAGAAACTAAGGCAGCTGATTCCGTCAACTGTAAGCGCATTAGTATTAGCTCCGTAGGAAAGAAGAAGCTTCACAACATCATAGCTCAGATTCGCCTAGGAAAAAAAACAAATGTGGCATGGGTCAACTTGGATAGGTATAGGTTGACGAACATATTGCTATATCCTCAGGCCAACTAGACACACCCTTTGAACTAGGCAATGGAAAACCAAGTGTTCCTCATGTACTACGTGCACAAAATCCCTTTTGTTATTGTTAAATAAACTTAAAAAACAGTCGAGAGAAAGATCCATAAAAATTGACAATTTAGGTAAGCGAATATAACTGAGTGCCAGCTAATTGTATTATGTGCACCAACTGCTTTTTTTGAATAAACTTGTGCAGTTTTAGGCCACATCCACTACCCAGAAGAGCTCTGGATGTAGGAAAAAGGTATCGATTTCCACATCTAATGACATTGTGTTCGCGTAAATGTTTTTGATTTGCGTTCCTTTTACTTAGCATTCCACTAACAGGCGTACCGATGCAACATGAAGCGGTGTAACGCCCCTCAAGTCAGCCAAATTTACGTCGACCATGATGGGATATTCTTCAGAACCCTCCAACATGTTCGCTTCCACCAGACTATTCGTGAGAACGTCGCTAACACCGAAGGTATCATTATTTTGGGCTGCCGAAAATAATGTATTAACGGTCGATGTTATCCAGCCCCCGCAATTGGCTGCATGTGTCGCGTTGAGAGACTTCAAAACGTCTTTCAGGGACTCAACAGAGAAGCCCGTATTCGAGAGAAAATTCGTGTGTTGGGCTAAGTAGAAGGTAACAGCAATCTTCTCATCATCAGGCACACTAAAATGAACAAAGTTTTAAAAGAACGTAATGCGCAAATACGCAGACATTTTGATGATAGATCAATCAAAACTTACGAATCCGAATCCATTGCGTTTTCAAAAATTTCAAAATAACCTTTTTCGTAGAGGTCGTAAAGATAGGGATTAGCTTTAAAAACTTCGAATTCGACACCAGGTACTGGTGGTACCTTAAGGGCAAACACAAAAAGTATCAAGAACAAATAATAATACCTACGGTCAAATTTTCATGAGATTTGAGCTCAAATGAACAAATTTTCTTGATGGGAGGTAAGCAAAGTCTTCGTTGGAAATATTTATTAAATATTGAGGACTCATAGAGATTCATTTCATCCGTGAGCGCTAAGGGCAATTCCACCAACCTGTTCATGTTCCAAATTCCAACGTCAATTTTATGGGTGTCTTGCAGGGAAATGCCAATTCCAAATCGTGCGTTTTCACGGAAAAAGCCCTATATGTGAAAAAATGTAAGAAGAGGGGGCAGTTTCTAACCATGTAAAGCTTGTCAGGGGAAAAAGAAGAAACTGTTATTCCAAATCCGTCTTGAGCATCTTCCCAAAAGGTACCAGCAAAAGAGCCGAAAGAAGTATTCCATATGCCAAAACCATGCCTCACACTTCCTAAATGTGTTCCAGCAAATGTCTAAAGGCAAAATGCATTTTAGATTTTAGAATATTGATCCTGAAATTTTGTCTGTACAGATTCGAAGCACCTATATTACATTGTTGTGCAATGACTGGTCACTGCGTCACTGACTTTTCTTTTTACAACAAAAACCACTCATCCAATAATACATTTAAAAAAGTTTTTAACGTTACATTAATATTTTATGAAAAGGTGTAATCGTCAAACATTACGAAAAAGGGCTCATTTATATGGTTATAAACTTACCTCGTCACTGGGAAACGCAACAATTTTGTACAGCAAGGTTCTTTTGACTTCTGTACATAGATGTAATTTTGAAGTCTCCAAAGTTGTTTCAACATTTTTGCAATCTGTTCATCATGGATAAAGTGCAGTGCATACCTGTGTCCTGCTTATTTATGTAGGCTGAAAATTCTATTGGAATTGAAATACACATCAATCTGAAAGGAAACTAAAGGCTAAATACGTTTAATGGACACATGGTAAAGGAGGCCTGCAGTAAAGACCATTAAAATAAGTTAATAAAAACAAGGCTTAAATACATTTGGATGGGGAAACAGTTTAGTAAACCATAGCATTTGTTACCATAATTTACTGCAATGTTAAAATCCAAATATTTTATCCGAATTAGGAATATAGTCTTAAAGTAAGATTGCAGAATTTGAAAAGTATGAATGATGAAATAAAATGCATCAGCGAAAACAAAAGTGCTTGTTTTGAGAAGGTACTACAAAACACCACTACCACTACACACTACAACTCGACTCATTCAAAATTACAACCTAGAATTTTGACAATAATTATGAAATGAGCACTGAATTAAGCTTAGAATTGGGTCCGGCCAGAACTTTGTTGCGTTTCATTCTTGTTAAACAAAAACATGTCACATAATGCCAGATTTCTTTAATGGAAATTTATGGAGTTTAAGTTGCATTTAACTTTGTTTCTTTTAAAATTAGGGAGATACATTTTCCAAACAAAAAATGCAACAGTTTTACCAAGCCTAAATTGACAAATTTGAATCAAACGTTTGTTATTCCTATTCTTTTAAACCTAAGTGTGACCGCATTTTAAAGTTTTCTGAAACGTACTTCGAAAATTGATTTTTAATGTCGTAAATAGACGTTCATTAATTCCACAATACAGCTAAAGTGCGAAATTTAGTGCATTTAGTACTTGTATAGCAAAAGACCCTATATTTTTTCACATATTGTAATTTTAAATGATTTAAATGTTGTTTGAAAAGTAGTTGCTTACAAAAAGACCTACGTTTATACACTAATTGGGTGATTAAAACAAAGCAGCTTGGTAGAGTTACCGTGAAAAGCTATTAGTTCCGAATGATATATCATAATAGAAGTATGTTTTTTACAATTAATAATTTAAAACAAGTAGCTTGCAGTAACATTTGCAGTTAAGAATTAACTCATGATTATATTTGCTATTAGTTTTTCCCGTGCAAATTAGGATAAGAATTTTCGGCAGACCAAGCCTTACCTAAAATATACCAAGCATAAAATTTTTGTTTACGTCAAGTGTAAAGCATTTTATTAGCGTATTAAATTGATTGAATTTTCATTTATCTTCTAAGATTTACCCAATTATCTATATTTCTGGTTAATTTCCACTAACTGATAGGCAAAACGAGGCCTCATTACCTCAACTAGCTGTATGGTAAAGTTTATGTAAATTATTAACAATGGTGCGTTTTTGGCACTATGTGCACTATTCAAATGTCTACCTTTTTCCTAATATCGTGTCCTTGAACTCCTCTTACGGAAATTATTGTCCCCTCACAATGAAAAGGGAGCTCACTCATAATAAGTTCTCTAATAATTGTTATTTTAGACGTCCTTGCGTTATGGTACTAATTTATAGGAAGCATAACTAATAGATTCTAGATGTATCTCATTAAATAATTGTCTAACTTAATCGTATATATGTTGGTTCTTCTTTAACGGTGAGGATTCAAGAACAATTGTAGAAGTTGCTGTTGATAGTTACTATTAGTAAGATTCGCACAATCAAATGTAAATTTTATATCATTGTTTCTGTGGAAATTTTGCATTGTGCTAAGTTGAAAATTTATTCCAACCATTAATTAAATCGGTGTTTATTTTGTAAGATCTATTTCCGAACACATTTACATCAGTGACGATAATGAAGACCAGAGAGGACGAGGCACATCCTTTACTAGAAAGTTCAACCAAGCTGTGGTTTTCATGTGGGAATGTTATGGTTGGTGCAGTGATAATTTGTTTTTCTTGACCGATACAGTTGAGTGTTCTAGTTAAAATACAGGCTTCTGATTGATTACTTGGACCAAGTGGGTCGTTGTGATACCTTCAGAAGAATATATGAGCTGGCGGTTCCGCGTGACTGCCGGGTGTACCTTGACTAGAATGACGCGTGCGTGTGGCTGCAACGGCCACACGGTTGCACGTGAATTAATAAGGTTAACTTCGGATTGTTTTTTTAATCGGTAACCGCTGCAAAAATATCCCATTAATTGCAATACATTAATTGTGGGTATAATTCCCACACTACCAACCCAATTCCATTCCTCCAAGCAAACCATTCAGAAATAAAATGCCAAATGCTACAGTAAGACAGTAATCACGTCTGATTTTACGTATGAAGGCAGGATATATAGGGCCTGTAATGATCCTCAGAGCTAAATAATCCAAATTTTTTTTATCAACGTCTGCATTTGCATTTATAAAATGTGACTGATTCAGCGGACGTTTTCCACAAAGTTTTGGCAATTTGTTAAGTTTATGCACAGTGGTAAAACACTTGTGAAATGTGACCTTTTACCACATATTTAGCTGTACTTTGAGAGGAATAGGACAGTCACTTGGTGTGGATCCCATTTTTCAAATCGGTTGCATAAAATGAACGCCAATGAGCATAGCCTTCCCGCCGTTCTAATCACTTGAAAATTTTGAAATGCACCGAAGTGAGCAAGATGCACTTAACATACCCAACTGGTACAAAATTGGTAAAACCTTCCTCTCTTTTTTCGTATTTGTTCTTCTCTGATTACTTATTATATGATTATGCCTCAAAATCTCTCATTATAAAATTCAGTATTTGAGAAAAACAATCATGAATAGTAAGGACTGATAATCGCGTATTACTTCACCCGGTAATCTGAGTGATGCTTCTGTAGACGATTCACATGTTCACGAAAAGGCCCTTTCAAGTAAGATTCACACGCATATATTAGCACTAATACTGTAAACTGCTCTATCGCATAAACATGCCTCGCTAGAAGTTGACATAAATGTCGGATTTTGTGCACTTTGATAACGGATTAGTTTGTCTTGTAAATTTTTTTGTAGTATAGATTATAAACCGCGTTGTTACTCTTTTCCAGAAGAATGTCCACACCTTGGTTTAACGCTCGATTTAATTAAACATGCACCTAAATCTAGGCAAAGGCAAGTGATCATTTCAAGCCTTGAATATTTGTCAAAAGTTCCACGGTATTACTTTTAATAGACACAGCTTTCTTATTAAAAATGATTAACTGCATTTTATTAATTGCCATTGACCTACAAAAGCAAATATTTAAGCTAAGGTTATGCACAGTTCAGACAATTCATGGTATTTTGATCTAAGGCAGTATTACAAGCTAATTATTTTTAAAAAGGCCTGCGCCTTCCAATCTGCGTATTAGGTAAATACCACTCGTCCCTGTTAGGTTGAAGGTCTGAAGGTAAGAGCAGTGGCGAATTGTTTTATGAGTTGAAATGCATTAACGAATTTTCTGCCCCGCAAAGAAGCTTGACCTATTTGCTGTTGGAAAACCTTACAAATGCTGACAGTGCTCAAGGTTCAGCCTCAGAGGACCTGTTTAAATGGGCCAGGCATTGCAATCTTCTCAAGATAATCCTATCACCACTCTGTAAATACCTGATGCAGGTTCACATAAACAGAACACAAAGCAAGTATGTAACCATTGAGGGGATGCGTCCGTTCGTATAAAAGCAATGCAGACGAGCATTTTAAATACAGTAAATCGGTTTCATTGTTGCATTACCATAGCCAAGACAATATTAAGGATCAAAATCCCAACAGAAACTTTGGAATCGCGATCAGACGAATCTCCAGGATCTTTCGTAACCCCGGCATAGTTGTTGGCTACCTCCACTTTTGCGGGTTCATCTTTGGGATAGTCCGAGTTTGTTAGTTTTGCGTCGCCGACAATTCGTGGCTCTGGAGCGCCTTGTGACGTCTCCGGGCTTACCTTGGAAGGCGCTTCCATTTTCGGTGTTGCCGTTGTTGCACCGCGACCGAAAGCCAGATCAGTTTCGCGTTGAAGGTGTCTGTCGATATCGCTGGTCTGGATGTTCGTTTCTAGCATTAGTTTTTTCATAACTGAAACCCGCAAACCGGAGCCCGGAGTTGGGTCGTGGCAGTTATTCTCAAAACAGCACTGCCGACATGTCTATAATTGTGTTGCCAATAAATTAAGTTAGTTAGTTCTCATATTGTGGCAAAATATCGATTCTTTACTATGTGTGTATTTTCCCTAACAAAATCTAAGTATTTTCTTGTGGGGCGCAAATTACTTGTCTGCTAAGCCAAAGATCTGGATGCACAAACGTAAATGTGACATTTTAAGGAACTATGCGGTATTTCAGCAAGATGTTACGCTAACCAATCACTGTGAGCGACAATGGCGTTTTTCCATGATCAAACCCACATTAATAATAAGTTAGTAGAAATCAAATGATAGCTGAATGCTCATTATCATAACGAGTCGCAAGTCTTAAACACAACCAAATACATGGTACCTGAGCAGCAATTAATTTGGAACACTAGGAGGTAAATTCAAAATACAAGTAAGTAATCACTGTCTCCTAGCAACCTTAGCCTGTGTGTAATTAATTTTTTTAAAAATCACTGATTAATGGTCATCAAAAGAAGTATTATCGGAAACCTTACAACTAACTAAACAGGAGATTGCTGTTGAAGAGTACCTTTATTCCATCAATGAAGCCTGTGCACATCAGAAGCTCGTAGCCTTCTGGGCAGCTGTCGCGCGGTGAACACCCGGCCCGAAAATTGAAGAACTTTGTGGAATTCGGTGCAAAGAATACCTCCACCTATGGGTTGTAAAAAATAAAAAACAAGGCGGCGTGATAGAAGGTAGGGAAGTGACGAAAATCTCGAAAATTTCCAGATTAGTTTAATGTGACATTGTGTGGCATTTCACACCTCCGGGACTAGGCTTTTGTCGATGTGGGTAACTGAACCATTTGCGACAAATTGCTGCTTTGGTAGTTCCGTTCTCCTGTTAATTGGTCACAACTAAACGTGGGTGTTTTAAAAAGGATGGTGACCAATAGGAAATTGGGCGCATCATTTGAACCTTGCTGAGTAGTTTTAACACGGGAAATCGCAGCGTGGTCTGCAAGTCATGCTTGAACGTATGCATAATTAGGGCACTGAAGGTATTCGAGGGAAGAAAGGTGAATTAAAACAACAATAATAATGAGTCAACGGTCGATAACAGAAAAATCTCAAGAAACATATTTAGTTGATCGTCGTTTAACGAAGGTACCTCAACTACTATGCATTTTCATAAACTAGTAGGTTAGCAAAATTGTTTGGATGATAAATGAAAAACGCACAAGCAAAGATGGCACTGTCAGGCTCATATTTCTAAAATTAAGGTGGCATTTTGTGTAATGCGCTTGGTAGCTAAAAACCGGTAAAGATGTTTGTGGATTAGGGTAAATAATGCAAATGTTAAGTAGAAAATGTTCCTTTATGTTGGGGCGTTGTGTACATGTCACCACTAACTATATTTGACTGAACATCCGTTGATGCCAGCCACGGTCACTGAAAAACGATGCTGCATGCGTCATTAATCAATCATGCTCTGATTAAGTCAAACATTAGACAGGTTTAAGCCCTCGTACGGCGTGGTGTGATTCAGTGTACTTTATGGCCATAGCCTTGGATATCTAACAATTCCATCAATTTGTGTGCCCGCTTAATCGACCGATTCCCAGCATCGGATTACGAACTCGTGCGTACGATCCTGCGCACTTCTCCAAATTTTAAGTAAATACGACAACACACAACAACACAACCGAAGTAAGCAGTCTATTAATGAGATGTGCCTCGGCCCCTCCTCGTTTTCTCCACCACCTTCGTAGTCTGAGTGGACTTCGATCTAGGAATCAGGGCTTCTACAACAGGCAAGCCTGACTTGATCACCAAGTTCAGTGATTCTTTTGCACCAGGGGTTCTACAGGTGATGATCCAGATCAGATTATTTAGCCCAACTCGGTCCCTTAACCAATGTCTACTCTGTCGACAGCGTTTAGTCTTGGAAAATCTTAATAAACCCTCGGTAAAGGTTACGCCATGGGCTGACATAACGCGGGGATTTCGGCTAATATACAATGAGTGCATAATTAGCCCAGGATTGATGGATGGACTGTCCATTAGGTGAGATAAATCACTGTCATCCACACGTCAACAGGCTTTAAGCTGCTAACGGTAATCAGAATATGAAGGAAAGCAAATGGGTAAGCTTTACTGGATTGCAATAAATGCTTGAACAACCAATTCCATTTCTACAGAGTCTGTAATATGATATGTTATTTTATCGAGACTTTGAAATAACCGTCTGCGGGAGTGTACAGAGTACACTCCGAACCCATGGTTAACTCACAGCTTTCTCGTACATACAGGACTCATACATTGCTCCCTTATTTTCATCCTTAACCACCAATCGATTATTAGATCACTACAAACAACTTAAGATGGGCCTAGCGAGCGTTTCTTGATGAGTTGTAAAAGAGATCTCAGCACGTGGAGCCCGCAGCCGGGCTAACTTAACTCACACCAAAAAGAAGTGTCTTTTTAACAGGTCTTTTACCATGCAAGCTATCGTGTCTGGTTGGCAGGTCTCGTCGACAATGTTCTCAGACCGACAACCGTCCAGTTCGTCGTCACAATTACGGCAACTCACCACGGGATGCGGACCCTTAAAAAAGGATAAAACAGTAGGTGACTTAGACGGTGTCTTGCACGCGATAAACTACTAAATTGCCAGCACTAATTGGCCGTTTACATATCTACCATTGGCTATAAATTAGTGAGAAGCTGCTAGCAAACGCAAGAACAGCGTATCGTAGAAGCAAATGTGGTATAAATTTACTAAGTTTGGCACAAATAACTGAAAATCTATTAAGAAGACAATTACGGTGTTTTACTCCCTTACAGTGACGCCTGCCTTCTCTTCAAGATCTGTTTTGATTTCGCATACTTTTAATTACCGAGAGTTAAACCAATGTAAAATCACTTCTACGAACCCAACACCTCTGACAACCAGTGAAGTTGGATATGCCATATCGACATGGGTACCTCCGATGTGGACCGGTTTAAGCCACTAATTTTATTTCATATAAACGCCAAACGCGATCGCTACTCCCGCCTAAGTGATGGTGCCCAGCTCGTGGCAATGTGGCCGATATCTGCGTCACTGAAGGTAAACGTGTTAACTGCGCATTAAGGACTGGCGTCACCAGTGGTTAAGCTAGGGGAAATCGCTGCCACCACTGACAGTTTGACAACTCCATCTCCAGTTTGGTATGAGTTTAAATTCGTGTGTGCATGCCTGTGCGCTAAACATGCGTGCGGATCGACGACCAATAGGAAGCAAGGGGAACCAGGGGAGGACAAGGGAGAGGACACTGGCGTGAGGTGGAGAGATATCAACTACATTGGTCAAGTTAATTGAATTCAACTGTAATTTTTACTAGTGCGGTCATAAATCTGAGACAGACTGGTGTAGCAGAGTGCCTTTAACAGCTAGACAGCCAATCACACTCAAGCGAAAGGAGAAGATGCTATCCTAGACGACAGTTTTGTCCACGTGAAAGCACCTTCCATCGTCCAATCCACTGTTCTATCGAGATCAACGTCCATTTATTCAATTATGTTTAATTACCCCAGATTTTATGGCGTTTTACGTGAAATGCTAAATAAATTTGTTCAACTAATTCAAAATTTTCGTCTGACAAGTTTCATTTTTAAAACAGAACATCCTCCTATATGAATTATTTACATCCGGCACATTTTCCAGGGTAATCTTTGTGATTCACAAGCAATTTTCAGTTCCCTAATTCGATATGGTAAGCTTAACTTCACAGACTAAATAAGTGAAAGCTTGAAGAGTATGAAAAGGGAAGGAGTGATCCACAGATGGTATCCTTGCATTAGAACACCTTTTTTCTAAATCTTGCCCTAATATTTTCCCACAACTGTATTCAAAGGCATGGACTTGTTTAGCTACCGCTCAACACGTAAATAGGGTTTTTTTTATTTTATGGACAGTTTGTGCCCTCTCTTGTAGACGTCAGTGTTTGGCAAAGAGAACCAACGCGAGGCACAAATTTACGTCTCTAAAGGAAGCCACAAGTGAGAATTTCGTGTACAAAATGAAGCGGGCTGAATTCGCTAAGCTTTAAAGCGATTTGAAAGCAGGCACTCAATTAAATGCAATCTTGCATGCAAAAACTCACGTACTGGTCGTTCTAAAAACAAAGTTTTTCGTTATTAATGGAGGCGACAACAACTATAACATTTTTGACCCCAAATGTATGATTTCTTTCTTCTCTTCTCAACTAGTTTGGGCTAAAATGCGGGTTATTTGAAGCAAACTAAGGTAGCCCTTGAGGACCCATTCTGTTGATATCTGTCACGTCGGCTGTAACCAAGTAGGTGACAGTCCATCAGTCAAAATTACTCCAAGATCCGAACTTCCACGCCCTAGCAGCAGAAAAATGACCCAACCGCCAGGCAATGCATTCAGACTGACCAATCCTACATCAGTCACCTTGACATAGTTACCAGGGCTACGAGGTTGTGCGTGTTTTGCTAATCACAAGATTGAGAAAAAGTCAAAACTGTAAATCATTATGAGGCCGCTATCGCTTCCACGTGTATAGACGATTTGCTCAGGTTGACACATCGAGTTTAACACAATCAAAATGGGTCTACACTTGCTGCCCCTATTGGTTGTTTAAATTTACTTGAGGAAAGCAAATCATGGCCGCAATTTTAGCCTTAAACTTTGATAAACCTTTTAAGCAAAATAGTCCATAGAGATTATAAAATTCGCTTTTTATAAAATTTCATGATTTTTAAATTTTCTAAATGCCTCTCTGGAACTAGACGAGCATTTGCAGAAAGCAACTTTCGTGTTTTTAGTTCTACTTACTACTGTGGCATTTTCTGGCCTTGATTATCTATCGTCTCCAGATTAGGCCTCATTCACCTGAAAACACACTGATTTATTTGTGAAATTAAAAAAATCCCTCAACTTTGTCCAAAAGGGTAAGTTGATTGGTTGAGAAATTCGCAGTATTTGCCAACCAATGACGACGCACGTTTTATGGTAGTGGCTTAGAAGTAAACGCACGTCGTTTCATTGCCCAGACCAGGGTTCGATTCTCCGTATCTCTGAATTCACACTGGTTTTTACAGGGGAAACATCGCAAATCTAAACAGTTATCAAGGTCTAAACCTGCGCCCTTGATTGGTTCAAATGCCCGTGTGATGAGTGTTTACATAAATGGACCACCAGTCTCGATACAGTGTTACCACAATGTGTATGCCTTATTCTTTCTCCTCAACAGAATAAGCTTTTGATATAAAATAATATAAATGCCTTATTTGGTCCGCTGATGAGTAATAAACAGGGAAAACAAACACAAGCCTCTTTTTCAAGATCTGATCAATCTTATTTCAAGGTCGTGGAAAGTCTGAGATGGAAAATCGGCGGGAAGGTGCGTTCCGCTGTGCAAACGCAGTGGGGGGGGGGTAAAACCAAATTAAGAGAGAATACCGGAAAACGCACACCCCATGTGCTGTCAGTTGAAATCACCATGCTTTTTTGCTAATTTCAGCCACTCTCCATCGATTTATTTGGTTGTTCATCTTTGCAATTGAATACGTTCAAAGAAGCATCTTGTTTACAAGTTCAGTGGTAAACAAGCGCTACGCTACACGTGCCACCACACACGGACGTTTCTTTGACCTCATAAAGTACTCATCTTAGTTAATTCCACTGAATTAATTGCTGGAGCCCTGTCTAATAAAATTCACGGGGCTTGATCGAGTGCTTCTCCTTGGCGACATTCCAAGTTTCAAATTTAATCAATCCCGAATCAAATTTTTCAAACAAAACCAACGATTTTATGAATGAAAGTGAAGAGCAGTTTGCATATTTTTACGAAAATTTCAAGAATAGGTAAGTCTTTGAACTAGCACGGAAAGGATCTTGCAGTGGTACGGAAGTGGATTCGACAGTAATTAACCTATTGCCTTTTTTGCCTGATCACTACATTTGCAGGTTTATAAATTTAAAGACACATTTAGACAAAAACCGGAAACTCTTTGGTTCGGATGCATCGAAAATGAGCTTTAATTTGACCACCTAATACCAAGGACACTTGGCTGCTTTCGAATTATTTGTTGATAGATAATAGGAATTAATTCACACTATTTCATTTTGCTTTGTGTATAAGTAGTACACATGGAAGGAGGTAGTTAAGTGTGAGTTTGTGTGACGAAGAATTGGCAAGGAAGTAATTGGGCATTTGTCCCCAAGTCTATTGGTGGTCATTGACCTTTTTGGGGTGCATGCTACTTTCTACGGAGGTCCAACACTGGGTGGTAATATAATTTCATTAATGCACGCCGTGAGTACATAAATCTTCTATGAACATATTTACTTTACCAAATCGGTGTGCCTAAAAAAGGACACCGCCTATGTTAACGTCAAAAACGGTCATTATGTTATCGCTAATGTAACTTACTTTGAAATAATGTACTACCACGCTGATAAAAATCACGCACTCTGGACATCCAATAAAAATTTGAGTGGTGTTGCCACTAAATTTAGCAATAGATCTTATCCTTTAAAATTTTCTGTTCCCGACAGCTAAATTATCGCGCATGCTTATTCCTTCATTCCGGAAGCCTGCAATGATCACTTACATTTGAACAAATATAAACACACATTTAAAAATTGGAATTTGTTAGGACCGTAAAACGGCGTTTTACTGTTACCAGGGTGAATGAAGTTTATCAAAAGACTTTTGTCCGGCCTCGAGATGACCTTTGTAGTGAGGTTTCATCCTTCAAACTGCCAATTTTCTTGTCGACATCTTTAATTTCTGATAATGCTAGAACGACTTTGTAGCGCTTTAAAATCAAACAGTTTTCATTTGAATTTCGACATACGCTTAATAAAGAAGCATTGTTTCTCATTAATGACAAAATTTAAAGTTAAATAACCGTAGTTCCGGAATATTTTCGAATCACATGCGTTACTTAATTCCTGGCAGTTCGCAAACACTGACCTTTTTTATTGTCAGAAATATATTGCTAAGGTGCTTATCATAATCATTGTGATGGTATTTGTCTTCGTGGATCATTCCATTAATTAAAAAAGGCGTCTAATTACTGAAATAACTGTGATGGATTTAAAGGGAAGTACTTTTGAATTGTTCAGTTAATGTGCAGTGTGCAGCTACGAAGCAACTTAAATGCCGGAGGGGTTGTTACAAATCAGGAGTTACAAAATTGTCCCATAAATGTTTGTACCTTGGGTTCGATTTTTAATGAAAGAAAGCATTTCGAAGAAGCGAATTAGAGGCATGCGTAATTAACAAAGCCTACTTTCGTGATTTCATGTAACCTGAGTCTTGGCGAGATTCGTAATAATGTATAGCGGCGTTTGCGTGCAGCTCACGTCGGGATCACCAAAATTTGTAGTGGGCCCCGGTGCGGTTTTTGGGAACCACACCAGGGCCGACAATCTACGTTGACACGGCCCGACCGAAAGTAGAGCAGAACTGCAGATAACCAGTGGCTCAACCAATTTATTAAAGCAGTAGCGGAGTGTGTGTGTGTTGTGTACAGGATAGTAGATGCGTTTATATAGCTTTGCTAAGCAATGATCTCTGAACGCAGCTAGTTGGGTGGAGTTCATTCACGAATAATCGAATGAACTGTTTTCGCTTGTGCTTGCACACGGCGTTCGCTCACGATGGATAACTGTGCTCGCCACAAATGTACATGGCAAATCTGTCATTGCCTTCGGATTCAATGCAAAGCTTATTCCAAAAACACTTTAACCAATCCAATTTGTCGCTTTAACACTACCCCAAACAATACTTGGTGGCTAGAATTGACAGCAATTTCGGTTTAGTGTGCAAATGTAACAAAAGCGGAATCAGCACTCCATAGGTTGCCTCGTTCTTTGACGGAGAGTAAGGGAATTATTAGTTCGTCACGAGGACAGAGATTAACAGCAGTGTTCTCAGAAAACACTTTTAAGAACACCCTAAGCAAGATGTCATGAACGATTTTGTCATGCAGAGTTCATTCAAGTAAGGATGGGAGCGGGAAAAATGCGAATTTACTGAAAATGGATGATTGATGAGTGTTAAACTGGCAAGATATGTCATTTTTTAAATTATTAAACATCTCTAAACAACGATGTGGACATCATTCGGCCATATTTTTCGCGAACACAGGAGGTAAAAAGACAAGCTTTTGTTACGTGCCCAAAGATTGATCCGACTGGTTTCAGATAGGTATTTTAATGCAGGTGAATCCAAGAATAGAAACCCAGGAATCAACCTTAAGAAAACGATTATTCTTGGAAGATAATAGCTTAAAAAGGAAGCTTACTACAAGAGAGGTGTCTCAACTATGTGAGTCGATATCGGAAAAAATGCTTTAATTCATGTAATGACATAGTTTCCAAATGTGTATAAATATTTTGCTTAATCAAAATTTGTGCGTAGTAAAATAGGTGTCAATAAACTTCGCAAATCTGATGTCAGCTCTTTTTACTGTATCAGTCTAACATCACAGATCTCTGGTGTAAAAAAACTGCCAAAGTCAAACCATTGTCTATCTCACATCATTTTTAAACACCTAGCTCATTTCTCTGAATGTTAGTGGTTTCTTAAGCTCTAAATAGGAACTTTCCTTAAACTAACACATCGGAGATATGAAAAAAAACAGAAGAAAAATATTTCTAGCTTTGGGAAACAGGTATATCAGTTCAAGCGAGCAAACTGTTGTCACTGAAAACATTTGATTCCATCATGAAATTCTTGTGATTACTAGCTAAGCGTCAGAAAGGGGAGGATTTGATTTAAAAATTAACTCAAGCATACCTGCCTGAGGCGCACAAAGTACACCGGTACAGCCGACAAGAACCGCTATCCAAATTAGTCTCGATGTAGCTGATTGGCCAGTCAAAGACTTCATCTTCTTGAAGCAACTGAAAAGGAAATGCGGCAAATAAATGGAAAGCCTCGTTTTCGAGTATGTGGACAGTTGTGCAGACCTCAGATATGTGACGGAGGTGATTAGGATGCGGCTAAAGACAATGGCTCCACGTTTGCTCACGACAACGCTTCACAGAGATGTATTCCCACTTGAAGTTTGATCAAAAGTGGTGCAGTTAACGTTACTACTGCATTATATGCACACAGCTTGTAACATTAATCTTATAGCTGCCCCACAGTTGGACAAAGTTCATGTTTTCTCTGCTCACTGTAAAAAAAATAAAGTACAAATAGTGGGACGCTGATCTTTGGCGATGCGCATGAAGGGCAGCGGAGGGTCCATAATGACACGAATACCAGCTCCATCAATGCAGCCTATTATGTCATCCAAGAATACACTTGGACCACAAGGACGCGCACAAACCAAACTTTGAACCTAGATTTCAGAGTCAGATTAATTTTAGTAGTCAGTAGCCTTGTTAACCAAAATGAACGCCACGCTTTGATGTTAGAAGAAAGAATTATTGCGAAGCTTACGCAAACTTTCATGACATTTTCACCACGCATTCAAATGCAACTCTTTCTACTAAGTATGTGCCTTCGTGGCACCAACGTGATTCATATTTGTGAAAATTCTTAGCCAATTTAATGTAGACCTCAAAGCATTTCGAGATTTCGTGGGCATTTTTAAATTCTAAAGATCACGTTTGGGGCAAGACATAATTTGTTTTTGGGAAAAAGCGTGTGTGCATTATCATTACTTTTTGTAATTATTAATCAATAATTTTTTTTCGACCATTTAAATTATCGGGAATTGACATCGGTAGGCCATTGGTTCCCGGATCAAATAGCGTTCATGCAAGCAGCCAATTCGTTGTGTTTGGTAAGTGCTTTAACCATAGATTAAACAAATTAAAATGGTTTATTGCTGATTTATGATAACCTCAATCATAAAATGGCTTGCTGAACCATGTAAGCACAAGATCAGAGAACAAAAGTCACTAAGTAATTTACAAAAAAATGGTCAGTGGTGCATGCCAAGCTGACTAAAATACCTCCTAGCACATAAAGACTCGAACACGTTCGTTGCAGATAGTTTGATTTTGGGACACTAATCAAGATTATATGGCGATGCTGAGAGAGTCTAGAAACAAAATATCTATTTTCCAAACAATTGTCAACTCTTCCTTACCACGGACGGTACAGTTTGGTGCAGCTTATAATAACTCATTTGGAAAGGGCGTTTTATTGGGTGCGTGACTTTAATTCCTATTTTGCAATAAAAAAACCCGACGTAGTCAGTAAAACTGAGTGGTCCATTTTAAATATGCTGTTACATATTTCTAAACCCACCCATAACAGGCTTCTGGTGTCTTCTCATAATTTTTACCTTAAATTAGGTCTCTTGCAACAACTAGGTGGGCCAAATTTGTTACAAAATAATCGTTCGGGGTAAGTGAATGCACACAGGTTAAAAATATTGCATAACCAAACTTTTTTACCTTTAAAAGTAAGACATAATTGTAGAAAATGAAAATTGTTGGTAGGGGAAAAACTAGGGGTTTAGTTTCACTGTCATCTTGGCCCTATCTTCATCGAAAAACTATCCAACTCATATTTGGTTAATTGAAGTGCACCTATAATGGTTTGGAGCAAATTATCACGAAAACAAATTTTTAAAAGCCCTTAATTGAACAACAAGAAAAAACACACGGAACACGTGGATGCGTGGTTCTCGTTTGCGATCTGATTGATTCGTGTCTGGATTGTGGCTTTGTGTAATGTAAACAATTATGATAGCGTCATGAATGTGAAACGTTGCAGCGCATTTATGCTACAACCTTTGATGCGGCCTCAACGGAATTCCGTCGGACAAACGGTCATAGTCTGCTTGCAAGTTGGTTTGCTGTTGCTTGCAGGTTTAACACCGGGTGCTCTCTACACCAATTAACCTTAGGAAATTTCAACTTACGCGACGCTGATTGGCTAGAGGTGAGCTTGAGGCAATGAACGACAGATGGGTTGTTAAAAACCCTGTTCTCCTTCTAAGCAGTGCCGTCGCCCCTAGTCACGTTTATGCAAATGATCTCGATGTTTTCTTTTTTTAATTTATAAGATTTACTTGTTAATTTGCTGTCGTTTTAAGGTGAATTGCAACGCAATTACTCATCTACGTTTGGACAAAGTAACCAGTCGGGTACCAAAATTCTTAATCGCCCAAGTCAATAAAAATTGCACTTCAAAAAGTCCTACCAGCCTGAAGACAACACTAGGCAAGAATTTGAACCCTTCGAGAAATCAAATTTACTTTGTTCTTGGGAGTTACATAAACTGCTAAAACAGTAAATGAAAATGACCTACTTCAAACCCAAATGTCACAAGTACCGACTAATCAGGCATAATGTTTTCACGCTTTCACAACAAATAATTAAAGTGAAACTACCATTTCCAACACAGATTCGACATTGTTCAATGGCAATTAAATTCCATTCCATCAATTTATTATATTTTAAAATAGTTACGATTTGGCTGCGTCTGTGTCACCCTGGATTCTGCCGGAGTTAGTGAGGCGACAGCTACACACTAGGCTCGGCCAATTGGGATTCTCTGTGAGGCGATCGAAGGCCTCCCTGATGAGGTTTCACATACTCGAGGCAAACGCTCAAATCCCCACATGACTTTCGCGTGCCATATAAAACAGTAATGACTTGTGACACATTAATTGAACATTCATGTGTTGAAAACTGTGCGATGATAAATGAAGTAGACCGCAAAATCCGCATCAGTCGGCGCGCTTTGCTGCATCATGGTGACCTCTCTTGGGTAAAAGTGTTCAGCTCCTATGACCTCGTAGAAAGCCATTTTCAACCCAAGAAACTTAAATTGCAACCAACCGCCAGGCAGGATCAAGCGGCAAGCAGATAGCTTCACACGCAGGCAGGATAAAATCACAAAAAGAGCTTCAGTAGGTCTTTAAATTTGCTATAATGAGATTTAAACCATATCTACTTATCTCCGTTCGAAGGCTTCTCAACCTACATTAACCAAAGCGGGGCATCGTTTTGCGTCAACCGTTTTTCTACTGCATTCAGATCAACCTAACATTTTGTGTTCAGAATTTTATGCTTACGTGCTTTAATTCTGGCGTCCAGAACTACCGAATTGACGTTGAGACATTACGGAGGCGCTTGGGAGCGGAATTCCTGATGCCCCTGTGTGACATCGAAGTTTGCTAACTTAACTGCGAAGCAGCATCAAGGAATGTGCGGATCCTAATTTAGGAGCTTTGATTGTCGTGGCCTAATGGCCTTTCGAGTTACGGGCGCTGTTTACGCAACTGCACAAACATTCACAGCACTGAGGAAAGCTACGTACGTTGAGCATTCATTTAGTAAAAGCAAAGCTGATTACAATCCGAGTGACGATGAATAAAATTGCTTATCTTTATCATTATCATTGTGTATTATTACATGAGTACCAAAATACTAAAAAATTAAACGAAATTCGTAGGAATTTGTTTCGACAATTAGTGCCTAACGGAATGCCTGGTATTGACTTTGCGGTAAAAGAAACAGGTGTGTGTGTGTTAACAACGCAGATTTGGCACTGAATTCCGCAAGAAGAGCACTAGGAACACTAATGTAGCGTTGAATACATAATTTCCCCATTAATGCCATGATTCATAAATATTAGAAGCGTCGCCATCAACTCAATATCTCTATACTTACGGGAAAGGCCCCTGTGTAATTGATTCACACAGGTCTAAACGTGCAAATTCAGTTCACGGGCATCAAAGGATGGCTTAATTCAACTGAAATCTTTACCAGTGACATGTTTTAGATAGAATTAACCCTAGGCCAATCTAATTACTGCGTAGCACGTGAAAAATGGAACAGACAGTTCTGTGACATTTTAAGTATTATAAAACTCTTGAACCTGTCAATTTAGGAAAAGTGATAGAAAAATGCAAGAACGAAGATTATCTGTGCTTTGTAAATAAACTTAAAATTCGTTTGATCAAACTAACTGCAATTTCAATCAAACGACGAAATTCAAACACTGATTTTTTTTGAAAAATAAACAAAGGAACGTGTAAATTCCTGCAAAGTAACTTTCCTAACTTGTGCTTAAAATAGACTATTAATAACTTTTAATAGAGTACACTGAAGTATAATGGACTTACGAAAAGTTGCGGCAAATCTTTCAAGTGAACCTTTGACAAATCAAGATATTGGTTACGCAGATCAGGGAATGAATTTTATTGGTTTAGTCACCTGGCCAATCACAGATGTCCCCTTAAAGCACTGGTCACATAAAGATCTGGCCATTTTATGGAGTTTTTATTGGTCCGGAAATCAAACTTTTTAGTCACTTTTGTGTCGATCAGCTGTGCTGATGTGATAAATAGAGAAACATTTCTGGTTTTCAATTATCGTTCCATTAAACTGGAGCATTTTGCTAGCAATCAATTTGTCTAATAAGAAGTCGGCATTAGAAAGGATTCGTTTGCAAAAAAGTGCTGAAGTTTTGATGACATTTTCAATTTATGCCATCGAAAGTGCAAAAAATATAGTTTATAGTAGGTATTTTTGTTGAACATTTATCGTCTAAACTACCCCATTTTTGGGTTGTGTTCTTAAGGCCACAGTTAATACATGTAAGGAGCTGCTCTCAACTTTAGGGACTTGATCCCTGTACCTTTACCCCAAAAGACTTCTGTTTATTGGAATTTTGCTGTTTAAAAGGTTATTCATGAGCAGATTGATGCACATCATTACATAAAATTGTTCATACCTCTGCATAAATGATTCTGCCAGTCTCATCGTATCGCATTTAACTACTTTTTCTTGTCAGCGGATTTTACAGATATTAAATAAAAACAGATTTACTACGTTTGAGAAACATTTGGTTATTTTAATGTATATAACACCAAGGTGATGCGTGTGTAGAGGATGTTTGTGGAGCAGGAGTTGGTGACTGCTTCGAAATCAAGATGTCCATTCAAAAATATCTACCATAAGCGACGATTTATCACGAGGACTATCTTTATGGCAAACTATAAGCAGCATTTAACTGCATTCACATAGGAAACCTTGACACCGCTTTTTGAATGAATATTACGAAATGAAGTGCACTCAGACGATTGATTGGATCAGTGCTCACTCACGCTGATTGGCCCAAATCACTAGGGTCGTGAGTAAGGGAAAGGCGTTCAGAGACTCAGGGCTACTCCAGCATCATAAAGAAACATAAAGTAGGAAAAGCGGCATCAGGCCGACCAGTGGCATCCACGCATGTTTAATACTCCTCTCAACCACGCTATAATTCGACACGTAGATACTAACCAGCAATAAAATCCGTACATGGTTTGCATAACGACCGCTACCTTTAACTGTCCAGGGTCAACCGCAGTTCCGTGGATATTTCCCAAAGCATGACTCACCATCGTGTCCTTGAAGAGCCCGGCTTATTTGCACTCGAGAGGCAGGTTAGGTGATTGACTAGGTTAGGTCATGCAGGCCGAAACAGACCCTTCACGAAATTAGCACACGAACCTATGATGTAAGTCGGTTAATATTCGTAAGACCACTTCAGAGGGCATCGGAGCATTTTCGCGTAATGGCTGTTTCAATTCCACAAGTCATGAGACTCTCTGACTAGGTTATAACCCCCTTTGATGTAACGTTCAATTGCAGTTCTCTTGTCTTACATCCCTCACCAAGCACTTGAAATAAGGTCTTAAAAGACAAAATGATTGTTACATTCCGTCATAAATTTGCAACTTGCTAATTGTTCATTAACGGATTTAGGTTGGCTAAAAATACAGACAGACCCATCGTGCAAACTGACGTCGATCATTTAAAGCATCTGCATACACTGTGTGGACAGTGTGTTACTAAGCTGATGAGGGCATGCAAACTGGCACATTGGTTGGCTGACCTTATGACTTAGGGTGAATTTAACCCCACAATTTTCATGGGAAAATGATGTGTAGGTGGGCATAAGCTTGCGCTGAAAATTGCATCCCTGGCACTGCATCAACGTGAACATGAGGTGAAGACGATCCAAGCCTGGCTTATGGACACGACTGAAATGTTCGTGGTTGATTAGGGCCAAGTCGAAAGTGCAAATCACGTCAGAATTCTAAACAATGAGCTAAAAATGAGGTCCAAAGTGAACAGTCGTTCGTTTAGGTCAAAAGATGGCCTAATCAACCTGGTAAAACCCTGATACTGTCAAGCGCTGAGTTTGTCCTAAGGACAGCTGTGCGGATCCGGTCACCAGGATTCTTATTCGTTCAATATCGGTTAACATGGGCATTTAAACAAGTCTTGTTATTAGATTCCTGAGGTCTAATAATGTCACTCGACGCATTTAAACTGTTATTGAGTGGTGGCAGTAGCTGCAAACACAAGAATCCGTACGTGTTCAACACTGGGAGCAATTGTACGAGGAGAGTTGACGCGAGAAATCAGTAAACACATGCATGTAAATGCGTTTTATTAAGTGAATAACTGAATTTATACATATTTTTCAAAAAATTTAATGTAAAAAAAATAGAAAACAACGAGTAGTTGTCGCTTATTGTACAGGTAAACATCTGCAATGTCAAGGATTTTTTGCCAAGTAATCGACCTCGATGAGCAGGGAAACACAAGGCTGACCAAATAAGTTTGTGCATGAATGCACCACCCGACGGCGAAACTTGCACCCTGTTTACGTCCTAAAAGGTGGGCTTGCAAAACGCCGTGTTGTGCACCGATTTACTGGTGTTCACATGCTCTTAGAGCACATTTTTTTCGGTGGGACGTAAACATCGGAGATTGGTAGAAGTTACCGAATTCACCTGGACACACAACTATGAAGCGAGTAAGTGGGTTTATTTCAGGGAACGAGGGACAAAATTGACAAGATTTTCACTGCTAATTAACTAAAATGGATTTTTCCAGAATCGGTTGTAATGCTTCTCGTGTTAGGAACATTGGTGGCTTAATTTTGATGTTAGTTGGTTTTAACACGACAAAATGCCTGCTTTTGCGATACGCCGCCTCTTGCATGCTGTAAAGAGGTGTAGGATGTACGACTGGAGCGTTTTGGTTTACGACCACTGTTATGTCGATTATTTTACTGACAACTCTGATCGGGCCAATGACTATTACACTTGCCTGATGTCAAAAGTGATTGCAGTTCTTTAACCGCTAAAATCGAACGGAATCTAGCCAAATTTCACTTGGTCGTGAACATCCATTGGCTTTCTCTCTGGATGAAACAATCTAACCTGCGAGGGACAATTAAATGACTTTACACGTTGGTGTCGTCAGAGATCATTGATGTTGCTATAACAAATAACTTCTCGCGTTGAGCTTATCCTCAGCTCAATCGCCTAATAGATCTGATTTAAGAATCTCTCTAAACAGCAATAGTACTGTGGCGTCGGATCAGGGCGCAGACATGTTGGGCCACCTGGCCTCAGACAATCCCGTGTCCCTCTGCGATCCAATGGCATGCGGGAAAGGAAGGCAGCTAACCAGAGAAGGACATGGATGAGATGCAGTATATAATGAGCGGCATGACCAGTGTGGCGGACTCGGATGGAAGGCGCCTGACGCGTGGCTCTGGCTTCTGATTGGTCAATAAAGCCTGTTCTGTTGTACCGGTATTTTTCCTATTAGGGCTCGGGTGTTCTACAGTACAATGTGTGTTGTTGTCAAACACCAGTTTAAATCTACGCAAAGTAATTTAAACAACTTAGACAAATCAAATTAACATATCGACTTATATTCGCCAATACTAGGACAATTCTGTCCTTGAATACTTACTATTAATTTCCAGCAACTGAACCACTGGAAGGACCACGTATAAGCACGTGAGGGTATGAACTTTCGTTGCAAGATAATTTAAACACATGATGTGCTAAAAAAAACAGTTTTTGTTCACCTCTCAAGAACCCAAATCCTAGTGTATATATTATCGAACGACATGTACTTGTAACCTAAATTTAAAGTTCGAGGTGCCTCCAAATTTAACATCATTAAAGGTGTTAAAATTAGAAGACCATATCTTGCTGTTGAAAAATGCTTTGGCAAGTCAAACAGTCACGACCAAAGCATCTCCAGGTCATGTTTCTTTAGAAGGAAAAGTTCCTTTCAAGGAGCAAAATATAACCCGCTTCAGTGAGTCCTTTTCATGTTCAGGTGCTGCATGTACAACTGTCCATTTGGTAACTCCGTCATTCGTTTAAAACGCAGACTTATTACTGAATATGTGGTCGGTTCCAAAGTCGTTACAGCAAAGCTTGGGCTTTGCTTAGCAACCCGGTTTGATGCAAACGGTTTCTAATGATGTGCCAAGCAACTGACTTGAGGAGTTGCATTTCTGGGCTTGCTCTTAGAAGAAGTATCCTTGAATTGACTAGTTTTACCATCGATTTTGAAGCAATTGGCCATCCAGCTGCCCTTTTCGGACACAAACACCTCCTTCTGCGTCCAAACCTGCTTCACTAGTTTGTAAAATCGTGAAATAAAGTGCGCTGAGTTTGAGCGTACTTTCTAACACAAGCCACTTTTTCTGCTGCATCAAGCACCATGTCTAACCCCGAAATGGTATTGATTTTAAAGTACCCTTTTCGACGTTTCTTCCCGTAATTGTTTACAGGGCCATTGCACCCTTGCGTGTCATTCCCCCGTCGCACAAATATAGACGAATGCAAGGGCATCAAGATCACAAATTGTTTCCCAGCCGCCAAACCGTTAGATGCACACGCGCATCCCCAGCTGAACAAATCTATCGCATCAGGTCACCAGCTGACTTTGAGGGACTCGAACAAGGAACTAGTGCGTGTGCCCCGAACAACATCGGCCTAGATCCTTGACCTCCAGGCGGCATCGCAGCATTCCCTTAATTAGATTTTGAAGGCTCTGGTGAACGGCTACCATCCCTGCGACGATTTACGCGATGGCTAGCACTCAACACGTCTAGGAGGTTCAGTAATCTGAAGAGGTATTTAAGATGAGCACGTAAGTCTTGCCATCTTGACACACTTAAGCAAAATCACATGCCCTCGAGTCAGGGAACTGTGATCTGGTAACACGCAATTTACATTTCTAGTCATTAATGTAGTACAAAGGGCGTTTACTAACGTCTAATTGTCAAAAATTTGCAAAATACGAGGAAGTGGAAAACCCAACAGCGAGTGGTGCCGCCACAATTTAGACAGGATAAACGTGGTTTACAGACATCGGGAAAGGAAGGGTGGAGGTTAAATAGAAAAAGGACATCCAAGTAATGGCGTTTGGAGCTTAGAGAGAGAGAGAGAGGGGGAGAGAGAGATAAGTGTCAGCGTGGGATCTGAGGGGGTTCACGCCAGACGGCGCTGCTTCCACGTGGACGCGAGCGAAATTTGAAGCCATGAAAGAGGTCGGCATCGTCGAAGTGGACGCTTTCAGCGGGGCGGAAGACATTTTGCCACCGAAGTTCACCCTGATACACCTTGGAGACCCATTGCAGCAGTTCGGCGCTACCTGAAAAAAAGACGAACCAGTGTTTACAGGGGAATCTGGGCTCGTCTACCGTTTTGAGTGAAAAATTATCCTCCTTAGCTCCCGACGACGGGCAACTCAGTAAACTAATCAAATGCAATGGAGTTGATAAAAAAAGGTTAACCAAATTGGTCTGAGGGCCAAGGCGGGCGCCACCAACCTAGTCAAAAAACAGTATTTGTCTTTCTTGGCATTGGTTGCAAGTACGACAAAATAATACCAAATAGGAATAGGACAAAGTGTTTAAATCACCATGAGTCTAATGAAAGAGCTTCCATTCAGCAGGTGTTTTAGACAACCCTCGGTAATTTGGAAGTAAATTCAAAAAAATCAGTGGGATTGCGAGCCCAATTGCTAAAAAATCATGGAATTTTTAACCAGCCGGGCAGGATGTTATCGCTGCGTGGGCGTGATTATCGAGACCAATGGAGGGTAAGAATAAGCCGCAGGTGCCAATCAACTTGGGATAGACCTGTTGGCACAGTCTTCCGCTAACTGTCCCCTACAGACACGCCCATCTCTGCCAATTAAATTTTAGGGCTACAGTAGTAGTGAATTAGTTGGGTACCACACCAAGGTCAGTGTAGGAGAGGAAAGACGATAAGATGAAAGATACCTTTTCTTGATTATTCAGATGAGTCAGATTGACGTGCTTTTTAAACATAGGCCTGTGATAAATTTCTGCATCGATTTTTTGCCTCAAAATGAACCCATGTCCAAACAACGCATGGCATTTTTAACACTCTTTCAGGTTCTGGTTGGTGTCGTGCATCTGTCGTCCACGTTCTTTGTTGATAGACAAGCCGCATTACAAGGCGATGACGACACCTGTCTGACAATGCCTCAAACTCCAGTCACTGGTTACCGAGGACATGCCGTCCACGGAGGTGACACAATTCCAGCGACAATGCAGTTTACGTCTGGCCCACGAAGCACTAGCACAAACACTGCAAAAGGCCAAAAAACTACCCTATTCTAGAGTTGGCATCCACTCCACCAATCCCTATTCCGACACATTTCGCTTGATTTTGCCGTTCCAAAAAAGTATGACCCAAAGCTGTTACTACAACACGAGCAAGTAGATTCGAAATCGCAACAAAATAGCTTTAATTACAGCTACTGAGGTGATCTCTTAAGTAGCTGTGCTAAAAAAAAGACAAAGTTGAAAAAAGAAGGTCAGAAAATTTCCCAGTTGATCATAACAACGAACTTTGCCAAATATCGGTCAGATGAGGGCGAAATCTTTGATCCAAATCCGATTTCGACTAATTGAGTAAGGTGCACGAAAAGAAATTTTATGAGGCAGCGACAAACTCCCAACTACTTAGGCTCGATCCTGCTGGGTGACTTTCATCATGATTGACGAAAGTTGAATCGAATTTACCACACAAAAAACAAATTCAAGCTTCGCTAACCACACACGCCTCTACACTACATTCGTGCGGTAACGTTCATCACAGGGACGTGATATTTTGGCCAAAATTTTGCATCATGATTTCGGAGTTGTAAATAGCAATTGCGTCGGTTGATGTGGGATGACAATGTCGAGGACCCTGAAGGTGAGTCATCGTAGTGGAGGATTTCACATTCACTGTTACTCGCGTCGTTACAGTTAGTGGGAGAAGGAAGTTGTGGTGCTTGGCCCTACGTGGTTGTCGTTTCACTTCACTGGTGGCCGTAAACCTACCGCTTCGTGTTCACAACAAGCAACAGACCACCGTAAACAAAAACTGGCAAATAATACTTTCGTAGCTGAGTACAAGAGCCTCAAACAACATCGGCGTCTGCAGCTGACGGCACTAAGAAGCAAGTCAAGTTACATTAACAATCATGTGGCGAATGACTTCTCTCTAGATCTTACCTGGCTTGGCCCACGAGGGAATTGGTTTTTTCTTGCGTCGATTCTCCTCCTCGGAGTCGGAGTTGTAGTCCGAGAGGACACCAGATAGGTCATAGGAGATCAGGGATCTTAAAAGAAGGAAAACAAAATCAAACGATGGCACCCAACCCCAGAGTGGGCTTGACTTCCACGTCCGCAAACACCAAATACCAACCAGTGAGACAAATGGCAACTCTAAACACGCGTTCTCATGAAACGAAGGTATCGTTCGAGTCGCCCACACAAGTGAGAGCCAAAACGGTGGAATAGATAGAGCAAAAAAAGAAGTAAATCACTCACTCCTTCTTGGCAACTGGCTGGGGCTGGCCTTGAGAGGTGGCGTTTGCGGGCATCGTTGCAGCACTACTGGCGTAGTCGAAGTTTTTGATGTATTTACTGTTGTTACTACTACTACTAATACTGCTCGCGAACTGCGTAGACGACGGAACGTTGGTGGAGATGGGAGCCAGAGGTTTGATAAGGGATGCCGCTGGCTGGGAGTTCATGCTTGTTTTCGCTGTCAACGGCTTCTCCTTCAGCTGAGAGGGGCGGAGGAAGGGAATTGAAGAAATGTAAGTGTCGGAACAAACCACACTCGAGACTGCAAAGCCAGTCTGACTGCTTAGTAAGGTGAATAACAAGGAGACGCTAGACGTGGTACACGAATGGGCTCGCCAGCAGTGAAGCTGCCTCGCCAGAGCGTCATGATCTCAATGGTACCTTTTGCATCCGCTGCATTTCGGCCTCAATTTTCCTGGCTCTGGCAGCCTGTTTCTCCTGGGCCACGCGCTCGGCGTTCGCGCGCACCGCCTGACGATGAGCGTCCATGGCCCTCGCCCTGGCTCGCCTCTCCTCCTCCTTCTGCTGCTCCAATTTACGCTGGCGCTCCTTCTGTGCGGCCGACTCGGCAAGCACGCGCTGGCGCCGTTCTTCCGCCGTCGACAGCTTCTTTGTCAGCACTGCCTGGACCCGGGAATTTGTGGAGACACGGTGTGCTTGGCCGCTGGCACGATTGACGGAGAGAATGGACGTCTCGGCAATGACTACAAGTCAAATTATGGCACAGGGAGATAAGGACAAGGATGTCATCTCGGGAAATAGATTGTGAATACTATCGAATATTTCAGCCGATTATTAATCAGTACTGAAAGCAGGTTCGGACACACATTCTGTCTGATTGAAACAGGCGATTTGATCCTATCTTACCACGCATCGAACACCTAGGCGCCAGTGAACAAACACAACGAAACTAAAAGGAAATTTGAGTCAACTGGGCGATTGAACTGACACCAATGAGATACCATTGGTTGTTAGAAGACACTGGATGCTGCCTGTCCAGAATGAGATATTCCGTTGAGCTAACATCTTAACAGCACCGCCATCAAGAGCAGGGGTGCTTTGAAAACTGGACAGCTGCTGTTGAATTCCAAAAAAGACGTCTGATTAGCTTGAAGTAATGTGCGAATTCGACTGCGCAAATAACGAACTTAGTGGAGGGCGATGCCTTAAATGCACCTTAGTCGCCAAACCACGACATTTCTGGGGTGAATTTGTTTGGCACGTGTAAACAGAAACATTGACGCAGGTGTGCGAGGCAACGCCTGGATACACCAACATCGAGGCACGTGGTCTGCTATCGATAATAATGAGAATTCGCTTACCAGAAATATTGGTTTTGTGAGGCCCGATGGTTTTGTTCAACCTTCCAGTGTGGGGTAGGCGCGAGGCTGAGAGCGGTTTGGTGAGTTTGCCGCCAGTTGCTGTTGGCATCGGGTTTTCGGACTTCAAGGATTTTTTGGCGTGTTGCTGTTGTTGTTGCTGGTTGTTGTTGTTGTTGAACCAACCGAGGCGGCTCAACCAGGACGGTCCGGCACTGCTTGACCAAGGTGTGTTGCGCTGCGTCAGACGGCTCAGTGTAGAGCCAATCAAACCAGGAGCCGGTGTCGAAGCTATCGGGTGGGTTTGCTCCAAAACCTCCTTCGGTGAAGGCCTGGCCAACGTCGACGACGGCTCTTCATCTGGAAGGGGAGACACTATGTCGTTTTCGGTGCCGCTTTCCTCTGTCATTAGACTCGAGCAACGATGGGACGCCGGGGCCTCGACGGTAGTGGTGGCGGGAACGGATTCGTGATTGGAATTTTCTTGTTGAAGACGAAGACTTTCCTGGGGAGTTGGCTCAGACTGGGGGGCAGAAGGTGGACGGACAACCTGTTCCAGTACTGGCGCCATCTCTACATCGGACTTCTTATTCTCCTGCGAGTAGGGATACGAAAGCAGTCAGTGCTCTGGTGCACAAAATTATAGTGGTTTTAATCACGAAAAGCAGACCGCTGACAAATTTGCAAGCCTGCCAGTAGTCGACCAGAAAAAAGCATTTGTAATTTTTTCTACGTAAAACATGTCAGTAGCTAGTCTTACCTGGCGTGTTTGAGAAGCAGCCGGAGGGGACGACGGCCTTTGCGACGATGTGGAAGGTCGTTGACAACTCCGTTTTGGAGGCAGTGGCGACTTGAACTCTTTGGCAGACACCACTGATACCTCCGGAGCTACTTTTTGGCGCTTCTGAAAATAACAGTACATTATTTTAAAGTAAAACAAACGTGCCAACACATGCACGAGACGGTGACATGCGAGAATACCCCAGTGAGTCAGTTTCTACTACTACGCATTACTTTACCACACGTGGACACATTCTAGAAATGATAACCTTCAAAATGATGACGAGTGAAATTCGCGTGGATGATTGTCTAGTCCATTCGCAAATCCAAATAAAGAAAACACACTTTCGAACACTTGGATTCCAAATCATACTGATGTGTGGACACTAACGTATAGCTAGAAAAACGTACCACGTTTTCAGTGTCCTTAGAAATCGGATTCAAACAAGTAACATCTGCAGTTGCACTGACTTCCACACACCGCTCTCTTTGACTCAATTGTGCTTCGCCATACTTACACAAGAATACAGAAGTACCTATTAATTTTGGCGCAGTTAACTCTACCTGTAACTTTTATGTATACAATGATACCCAGTATTTAATCAGTGACGACGGAATCGAACTGGGAGAACAGCAATTATAAAGTGCTAACAGTGCTTTGTATTCAATCCCAGAGTCCAGTTTTAATTGCTTTAAAAAAAAAACTTAAAAAGATGAAAAATTGCAGGTTCAGCACTAAGGCTGGATAATTAGCTAGTAAAAACGCTATGTTGAATTTGAAAATGTATAAAATCAGAAGGGAGAAAATTAGTAAGAATTTTCAACAAACTTGCCTCTGAATGGGGAGGTACGAGCCTTTGAGCAAGTGGTGTGCGTTTCAACGTTTTCGTCAGTGATGGATCTACTATTGGCTAAAACGTAAGAAATACTAATTGGTAAATACACCAACTTATGGTGTCTGGTCACAATGTGGACATTCGTGGCCACGTTCCTATCTAAAATCATTTTCTGGTTTAATTAACGTCCCTGGCAGACACAGAATAACATGTGATCCACAAGGAGAAGGTGTGGTAAAAAATTAAAACGAAAGCATGCAATACAGAGCACGGGATTTGTAACACGACTAACCACCAAAAACTGCGCCTGGTAAGTCAGTTATATACCATATATGAGAAGGAATAAATTTTCCGCACTCACCACATTTCCAGGTGATCTACAAGGCGTATGCGCAGCCAAAACCATAACAGGCATCTGAACCTCATTTTCCGTGAGAGATTCAGGTCTAGGAGAATTCCCTCCAGTTACCTCAGAATCCACCTCCATTGCTTGAGGCTTTGAAGAAGCATGAGGTGTTTGGCAGGATGGGCGAACATATGTTAAGTTTAACTTGGGTGTTGCAGTAGGCGAAGTATCCACCACGACAATTGTTTCCTCCGGAATGGATATAATCTCAACATCGTTTTGAGTGTGCGACTGGCGAAATAACAAAAAAAGGCCGGATGAAGACAGGGCTGCTGTGGGATCAGCATTTTCGACATTAAGTAATTAAACATTCGAAATTGATACTTATGCACCAGATTTACAACAGAGTCAAAATTCTAACAATAATTTAAGGCACAAGAATCGTGTCTAGTAGAGCATCAAAAGTAACCGAATAGTTACAAATATATAAATGTATGTTGGTATAGGAGGTTAACTTTAAAAATATTCAAATTGGAATCATAGAAAGGATAACATGAACATGCAGACTGAATTCGATGGACTTTAAGCATACTTGAGTTGAGGTAGAAGAATCAAGCGCACGTTTCGTTTTTCTTGTACTATAGGCTAGGGATGCATTTTTTGCCCTTGATGTGCGAGTACCACGTCCCCTCGGTTTTGACGCTGCACTTTGTGGAGCGACACAAGTTAAAGATTCCGGTACGCAAAAGTCGGGAATAAGATCCTGAATTTTTTGGCATGTCTGAACAAGAATTTTTGTTGAAAGTGACTTCACATCTTCTGAAATGGTTTCTATTTTCTTCAACAACTGCCCTCCGCTTTCAGCCACATTCATTCCTACTATAAAGTTTGAATAACACACACAAAGCCTTCAACGATTCCGTATCATTATAACAAACGATCGACAATTAAACATCCAATCAAATCGGGTATATGATTTAATTATTAACATTAAGATAAACCACTGCTTTGGTTAAGGTGCTTCAAAGTCTAAATAATTAGTGTAAGCTAGGTAAACAGTTTTGAATATAGCAATTTGAGTTTACACTAGTCGACTGTGCCCAATTTATCGCACAAATAATCATTTTCTGCTTAAAATAATTTCTTTTAAACATAGATTTTCAATTTTACTACATAGATTTTTGGTTATTTACTGGGTTGGTGCAACATAATATCAAAACAAATCTACTTCCTAATGTCTATTATTGCAAAATTTCCTCAATTAATGTAAAATAATCGCACTTTCCTGCACTGATTATTAGCAACAAACTACCAGTTACTTTATAATTACTTTATTTTGGGTACTTGGGCACTGAGGATGTAGGTCCCATTCTGTCCCACAACGATATGCATGAGACTAAGACAATTTCCTATAGTTCTCAACCAACATTCACCAAGTCGGTAGCTTGAACGGTACTGTACCATATTCCATGTCATTAAAATTTGTCGTATTTATTCAAACGAAGAATCAAAGGTGGGTTTTAAGAGGATGAAGATCGTTCAAATGATACTTAGAACTGAAAGAATTCCAATAATTAAATTCAGTGAAGTTCCCCTTTCTCACATCCGTGGCCCATTCATTTTTCATCATAGATCCCAGGTTAAACTGTGCCTTTAACTACTCGCCAAACGCCTTTAAGGACAAAATGAAGTATCGAAGGTGCACGTCAATGTCTGAAGTGATTGCTTGAAGAAATCGAATGAGGCTCCAATGGGGAGGTAACCTACCATGCCACCCAGTCGGTCATCCAGATAAGTTCAACCAATTAAAACCGGTTTTCGATCTTACGGCCAAATTCTGGGGAAACTCTATGTGCTCGCGTTTTGGTTTACTTCTGAGTTTTCGATGGAAATGTCACCACCATTTCAAAATTGAGCCAATTTTTCAGCCAGCGCTCCCCTTGTATGCCGAACAAGCAGTGAAGTTTTGTGACCGGTTCACGTTTTGGGATTCGACTATTTTGGACGGCCTAACGCGAAACCATGTGGAGGTTTATTTAACTGCTTTATCAAATGAGCAGAGATTTGGGAATTCAATTGAGGCGGCTTCGTTCACGTGTACATACAGTTGGTTAGAAAAACCATGACTAACCAGAGCTAAGAGCATTCTTTGAATAGAATTTGGGGTAAAATGTTTAACCAATTATTAAAATGGGGTAAGTGCGATCAAAAAGCGTTTGGAGAACAAACTCTTACTTAACTATCCCTGCTAAGACGCAATCTGTCAAGCCATTTACTGGACACAATAACTAAGATTCATTTTGACGGACGATAGCAAGTACATCTTCCAGCAAAAGCTCTCTGGGAAAAATGCTGTTGTCAGAGTTAGCAGCTAATCGAAGATTCCGATATCAACGATAAAGGGTGAATTTTATGGATAGACGGCGCAATTTAAGTCATGGTGTAACCGACATTAGAAAGCGTTGCTACTTTGGTCAGATATGTCCCCGCAATGGGGAAATCAGTTCAAACCTAGATCTTCGAATTTTTATTTTTGATTTTTACCTGTTTGTCGATGCTTAGTAAGTAAGGTGGACGCGACTGTTTGTTAACCGTTCAGTCTTGTTTTGCGTGTCGAGCACACCTGAGCGATTGATCTTCTTGAATTGATGATCACCCTAGTCTATGCGGTTGTTTAGAGACAAGATCAGATAGCACAAAGCAGGCCGAATTGCATCTGTTGTCACTAACTTGTTTGTTTTTTTCAGACAATGGCAACCGAGCTACAACAAACCAGGAAGCATGTTAATACGCAGCAGTGTCGGATCATTTTCTACTATACGTGGGTCATTAGATATCTTTTCCTAGACAACTGGGAACAGAAATTAATGAGAGCGACAACCGCAATCCTATGTTAAAATAGACCCCATTACTTGTGTGCCACTTACCTAAAAAGAAAAACTTTTGGTTGCTGCCGAGGTGCGAAACAGGGAGCCGCAAATAAGTCTAATTTACAATGAAGTTGAATAGGAAATGCACTGCCACCCAATTCCAAGCGGCATCATAAGAAGGCGAAATCTATTGGATAAAATTTACCCCACCAACGTTTCATTGACAGCTTGGAGAATGACAACATATGCTTAGTTTGATTCAAGACAAAAACAAGAAAACACGGGCGATTCTCCCTTAACAATTGTTCTACATGACACAATACAGTTAGGTCACACGATTGTGTATTTTTAAGAATCTGCAAGTTTTGTAGTTACAAGGGAAACCAAGTGTTTTTGGTGTTCTGGAAGCAGAAGACGAGTAATGTGTGCTCCATCTTCACTCTGTAATTCCTCCACAAAACTTGCCTCACAACCAGCAAGCACCGACGTCTCCCACACCAAGTAGCCCTGTGTAGCCAGCGCCAGGACGACATTTCGCACGCGTCCAACTGCCAATCGCTCCTCGAGAGATGAAAATATCTTCTTACCGGAGATGGAGGCACCCAAGCATGCACCCAGGTCCATACCACGGGCTGGTCCAATCCAAACGAGCCCGTTGCAGCCTAAAATAAGGCCAACAGCCGTGGTGCGGACTTGATTGGACCCCTCAGATAGAGAAGGGACTGCTAACTGGTGTCGGTGAATCTTCTGACGACGAATTAGACTTGGTGAGAGACGCAGAACGCAGCCTTCGCCAAGACGTCCGGTTCGTTTGCCGGGCATGTGAAGCTGAAGGCTCCCGTCACGGTAGACTTCACGAACTTCAGCAACAATCAAATCGCCTTCCTGCAAAAGAAACAACAACGCATTTTAATTTGCTGATCGAGATTAAAAATGTTGCCTCAATTATGTAACGGTAACTGGTCACGTAAAAAGTTAAAAATTAACGATAACTGTTCTGGTGGAAATTCCACGCCTGTATTTAAGCCCATGAATGATAGAAAGCTACACACAATCAGCCAAACATCATTTTGTCCTGTGGTGGAGGCAATGAAATGTACTTACTCGCATAAAAGAGCGCATTGCGCGTTCATCATCCTCTGATTTTCGACGCAGCTCACCAGTTGGCAATTTAACGTTTGCAAGAGAGAGATTTGCCAAGTGATAGGAATTCACGTCCACTTTCCAACGTTTTTGTTCCACCTGGGGAATACAACAAAATGCATTACCCCCCCCCCATTGTTGTAAAGAAAACACAAGCAACAGAAAGGCAAATGGACGTCTGTCGATTAAAGTTGAAGGCTTCACCCCCAATGAAATAAGTCAAGGCTAACGAAACGATGAACAGACGCCGCTAGGTCTTACCTCAATAATTCTTCCTACCACAGTATCTCCAACGTTTCCGGAGTAGCGAGCACTGGGCGGCTCAACGTACACCAGCTTATTTACGGACTTTAAACGGCCTGCAAGTGAGGCGTGCATCGGCAGCGCCGAGGAGGTTGCAGTATCCATTGGCGTTTGGAGAGTGTCCACGGGGAGTTCTTGGTCACCCGAGGTAGTGTTGCTCGCGCCGCCAGTCGTATCCACACGATAAGTGCCATGGCCAGTAATGAGATTAGAGCCTGAGGTAAATATAACTTCCCCAGGAATAACTATCACACGAAATTCATCGCTGGTTGGCTCGAGTGAGGATGACACTGACGAACTTTCTTTCAGAATGGATGGTGTAATCGTGATAGGCATCGCTTACTGTAATACGGTAAATAATATGAATGTGACGGCGAGGACTCAATCTTTAGTTTTTTTTAAATAAGTAGCGGAAAATCACAAAATTAAGTATTTACATAGAGAAGTGGCGCGAATGCAGCCAGATAGATTATTGTGATAAATTACACGATAGGTAACAATTGAGCGAAGACCAAATGCGCGATTTGCACCATGATGTGCAGAGAGTCAATTCCAAAATATGAAAACGAGCAGTAGGATACTAAAATACACCAGACAAAAAAAAATATGCGCAGAAATGGGGTACGAAATAATAAAAACAACATTAGAAATATGAGTGCAGGCGACTTCATTGACAAAACAAAACAACCGCCGTACTTAAACAAGGCCATCAGTTTCCTTTAAAAAATGCCACTGTTAGGATACCTGTACAGGCAATTTGGTTGTCGATTAAAGATATTTATGATGTAGTGAGGGTGAAGCAATTGGACCATCCAAGGATGAATAACGAAGACGAGCTCGGAAAGCAAGGGAAATGGAATTTAAAATTACCACCTATTATACATGAAGGCATCCATAGATAATTTAATAAAGTTGTAAGCATTTTAATATCGCAATTCTGTGGCAGGGGAGTGTGGCGTCGGATTAGGGCGCAGACATATTGGACCACCTGGCCTCAGCCAATCCTGTGTCTCTCTGCAATCCAATGGC